>JACOIL010000094.1:0-58394 GCA_014839955.1 Trichophyton simii
ACGCCGCCGATCGCCCATACATCTCTGCTGCTTTCTCTGTGACGGACGACCGGGTGATAGAGGCCGCTGAGAAACTTGACTCTGCAGGCCCTTGGAAAGTCACTCGGCCGCGCTGCCCTTCGGCAAGATGGCCGTCGACAAGACCCCAGCGACCAGTCCCATAATAACAGCGGGCTCGTCCTCCTCCTCCTCTTCTGATGTTCTCAAGCCGCGCTCTCCTCTTGACGACCACCGACTCTCGTTCAACCACACCAAAGACCTTCACACTCATTTATCAAAACAGGCTTCACACGATTCTTCCTCTGGTAGGCAAGATCGAGGGCGCAGCAGAAGCAGAGAGTCAGAGAGAACAGTTGCCCCGGATAACGACGAGCTTCAAGTCACAGCCATGCCGTCAGGATCCGGCTTCCAGAACATCGAGGAGGCGGGCGAGAAGGCCCGCAAGAGAGACGACTGGATTGCCATCTCTAACTTCCACCCAGGGTAAGTCTCGAACCTGTCATTTGATGAAGAATCAATGAGAACAATATACTGACTGAAGGATGATAGATGGTTCTCCGTAAACATGGGCACTGGCATCACTGCCATTCTGCTCCAAAACCTACCGTACCAGTTCCCCGGCCTTCACTACATCGCTGTCATCCTCTTCATCCTCAACGTAATCATCTTCTTTCTCTTCCTGACCATCTCGATCACCCGATACTGCCTATGGCCCGACAAGTTCAAGGCCATGCTCGCACATCCCGCTCATTCTATGCTTCTTGGAACCTTCCCTATGGGTTTCGCTACAATCATTAACCTTATCGTTTTCATTTGCGTACCTGTCTGGGGTGAATGGGCCTCCAGATTTGCCTGGGGTCTGTGGTGGATTGATGCCATAGTCTCAGTCGCCATCTGCTACTTTGTCCCCTTCATGCTGTAAGTTGAACCTCACCAGATACCTAAACCCTAACCCAGACCCTGGAGGCTAACCAGAGAAGCATGACCAAACATACCTCTTCCCTCGAGACGATGACGGCAGCCTGGTTGCTCCCCATCGTGGCTCCCGTTGTCGCGGCCGCCTCTGGAGGCGTGGTTGCGGATGCGCTCAAGAACGACACCCACGCTCTCATCACCATCCTCGTCTGCTATGTCATGTGGGGATCTGCGGTCCCCTTGGCCATGGTCATCCTCGTCATCTATTTCCAGCGTCTTGCCATACACAAGCTGGTTCCTCGAGCAGCCATCGTCAGTGCCCTGCTGCCCATCGGTCCCCTTGGACAGGGTGGCTTCGGTCTCATGCAGCTTGGTGTCGTAGCCAAGCGCGTTTTCCCAAGAGTAAGTCCCTTTCCAGCTTTTTTTTTTTTTGGAGGAGAAACTGTTGTTCAGAGTGCTGATTGTCGTGTAGCTTGACTTCCTTGCTCCCATTGCCGGCGACATCTTCTATGTCATGGGCGCATTCATCGCCATGATCATGTGGGGATTCGGTCTGATCTGGCTGTGGTTTGCCCTGGCCAGTTTCACCCGCGGCAAGTTCTACTTCAACATCGGCTGGTGGGCGTTCACTTTCCCGCTCGGTGTTTTCACCACAGCCACCACTCAGATGGGCAAGGAGTTCAACTCTCCCTTCTTCGACATTCTCGGAACTGTAAGTCTTGAATCCTTAGTCCACAAGCCTGTGTAATGTTGGAGAATGTCTACTAACCTGGCTCTCTCTCTGTTTAGTTCTTCTCTATTGTTGTTACCTGCATGTGGGTGCTTGTTTTCGCCTTGACGGTGTACAAGTCATGCACCAAGGAGCTCTTCCGATAGAATCCTCATCTCTCACCCTCCACGATCAACTGCCACGACCATAGACCTCTTTTCCAACCTTCATGCTTGATGCTGTCGGTACTGAAGAGGCCAGGCTTCTCTTCGTTTCTCGTCCTTCTCTCCTAGCCGTTTCCTTTTCTTGTCGCCTTCGAAAAAGCCCACCCAGTTTCATCTCCTGCACATAGTACTCCGCCGCGGACTCGCACATATACCATTCTTCGGGATACCTTTTTTGCCAGCATATCTTCGCTTCTTTCGTTCGTTGCATGGTCTTTTGGTCTTGAGATCATCATCCATTTTCATCATCATCTCTTTTTTATCTCCTAATCATGCGCAATGCGGTACCGACTTTTGGTTCTTCAACAGGATATATATAGACAGCGAGCATTAATATAAACCTCTCAAGATTCATATTCTCTTCGCTGCGGTACTTGGTACCTGTCTTCTCTTGGTATCTGGTATCTTGTAGTAATATATAGTACCTGGTATCTCAGTGATATATAGCGTCGGTGGAATAACACTGGGAGTCACCACAGCGTCAAAACTGCACTTCTTCAGCGACTTATCAATAACCAACATCAACAGCTGTCGAGATATCAATAAATAATCACAACAGCGAAACCCCGCCTTATAAGCACTGAGAAAAAGAAAGCTGAACAGGTCGGTGAGCCCAATGGCGCATCCATCCATGGCCTCGAGGCCAAGCGGCGGCTGGCGGAACCGCGGGCCTCTCTTCCCGCGGCACGCAATGATAGGTTGGCCGCTCGCCTGCCACAGCGCGCATCAATAGATCAACCACCACTTCCTTCCCGACAGCACTGCCGCTGGATATAAACTCGCGAGTTAATATAAGAACGAATAGTCGACAGAGACGGGGCATATATCATCTACAGCTACGAGGAGGAAAAGGGGACCGCCATGGCAGACGGAGAGCAGACGCCCGCACATCTCGACCCAGCCAACTTCCCGCAGCGCCTGGCGCATCCAGAGTCCAACATCCGGGTTGAGCTGACCTACAATCCTCTGGCGCCCTCGGAGTACACAGCTCACGTCCGCTCGCCCCATGCCGGCGCAAACATCCTCTTCCTGGGCACCACGCGGTCCTCCTTTGCGGACCGGCCGGTTGCGCGGCTGGCGTACTCGAGCTATGCGCCCATGGCCCTCGAGACTATGATGGCTATAGCCAGGGAGTCTACTGCCAAACATGGCCTGACGGGTGTCAGCATTGCCCACAGACTCGGCGAGGTGGCTGTTGGAGAGGAGAGTATCGTGATCGCGGTGAGTGCGGCACATCGAGGCCCGGCCTGGCGGGCGGCAGAGGAGATACTCGAGAAGTGCAAGGAGAAGGTCGAGATATGGAAGAGAGAAGAGTTTGCCGATGACAGCTCGTCTGCCGAGTGGAGGGCCAACCGAGACCGGGACGCGGAAGGGAAGCCGGCCCAGTAGTCTTTGAGAGATACTCTTAAGAGGGATAGGCCTGTTTACATGTTGCTATTATTACATCTATTGGATATATATATCGGGCTATACGGAGTATAGTATTGTACAGGAGGAGGGAGACTTGTCTTGTCCTTTTACTTTAGTTTCCTCGCTACTTACTACTGGGAGTCACATCCAGGGGCTTGCCAGCCCTCTTCCAGTCTCCAATATGGTCCAGGATGACCTTTGATGCCGTCTGGGGCGTATCCTGCCGTCCGATACACTCGACAAAGTCGCCTTCAGGATCTACCATGCTCATTTTGTTAGTATGTTCTTCGTATTCTTTGGTAAGGGGATAGATATGCTAACCCATTAGGTAGAAGTATATGCTGTGGTCAACCAGGTAGTCCTCGCCGGGCTTGATGTTCTGCGGAGTGCTAAAGTAGACACGGTACTGGCGACAGACATCCTTGACTTGCTCGTACGTGCCCGTCAGGCCGATGATGTCCTTGTGGAACTCGTTCAGGTACCCTCTTAGCACCTCTGGGCTGTCTCGAGCCGGGTCACAGGTGATAAAAACCGGGCGCATCACCTCCTGTCCGTTCGACCTGGCCCGTACCTCGTCGATGATCTCGGCCATCTTGTCCAGCTCGTCAGGGCATATGTCAGGGCAGTGGGTGAAACCAAAATAGACCTGTTTCGTCAGTCTCGTATGCTTAATTTTGTGTGATATCCGAGTGTCAATGTTAGATAGTTGTCTTTTCTTACAAAGCTGTATTTGCCCTTGAGATTCTCCTCCGTGAAGGTCTCTCCGTTGAGATCCTTGAGCACAAACGGCCCGCCCACTCGAGGTTTGCCAACACCTTTGCTCATCTCCACGATCCGTTCTCGCTCTAGCCGTGCCTTTTCATACTGGAAATAGACAATCATGCCAGCTCCGGTGAGCACGAAGAGAACCGCCGACTTCCACGAGAACGGTCCCGTGGAAGAACGCGCCTTGAGCTGTTCGATGGTCTTGGCCGGCCGCACCGTAGATGTAGAAAAGGCATTGGTTCTGCTTAGAGGCCGCAGCGAGTGTCTCGTCGTCTCTGCTGTTCGTGATAGTAGCTGGCTGTATTGTCTGATCTGGCAGGGTCTGTGGGCGCATTGCTGGGCCGCCCGTAACGACCGCAGCAGCATCGACGACATGGAAGCAGACGCCATCTCTGCCTCTCTCTTCTTCTTCTTCTTCCTCTGTTCTTCCTCTTATCGCCCTTTTTCTTTATCCTTCTTCCCCTTCGCCAGTTTAGTTGCTTCCAATCGCTGGGTGGAAGTTCGTGAATTGGATTTGACAGACAGGCTTAGGTAATCACAAACAGTCAATGTGTCACGTGAGAGATGCGGGCCGACGTTTTACCGATAAAATCACCTGATCTTCCATCATCCAATCCAATCCATCCAATCATATGGAGGTTAGACTTACGTGATGCCCAAGGCGGATCTATGGATTGTCACAGCTATTTGAATCATCCCTAATAATGAGTCGAGAGCTTCGTCAAGCTCCTCTGCTTCACTGTTCGAATAAATGGGTGCACGATAGATCTGTGAGGGAGGTTCCCCCCAGGACCATCATCTGCCTCAGCGCGTGGAGAAGATGTAATAGAAGATACAATAGAAGAAGCTAGGATGGAGTAGAGAAAGCAAGCCTACGAACGTGTTCTGTTTTAGCTCCCCAAGTAATGCGATTCATGCCTATCTATGCTATGCTGATGCTGAGCGAGAAAAGGGGTCCGTCGTCTGGCTGTCTAGAGGGTCAACCAAAAGTTTTCCAGGAAGTAGGTGGTTGTTGCTGAATGGGGGGGTATCAGACGCCGTTCAGGGGTGTGTAAAATGCATGAGGGAATGATAGGAAGCTAGAGAGAGAGCGTAGGCGGTAGCTAATTGGTACATAATAGGGATACCGAAGCCATAAGTAAAGCAAGAAAGGGGGTTATTTCTAGTAGAGGGCGTCAAACATACAGAATATGAAAAAATGAACTGAAACAACACAGGAAATCAAGAATAAAGAGAAACGCCGGACTCCGGGAATATTAGGTATGGGATGGTCATTCTGGAGCGTATTAAGACGTATTAGGTCTGCTGGAGGGCTTTCTTTTAGAACATTAGAACTGGCAAAAAAAAGACGTGAGACTGACATAAGATAGGAGATGGACATAGGAAATGGACATAGGAAATGGACATAGGAGACGGCATTAAGATGGTGAAGCGTTGGCTATTGCATGTTACGGCTGGTCTGGCTGGCGCGGCTGGGACTGGTACGGCTTCGCTCGTCCTCCTCCAGTACATCACTGAGTCGGGTTGGATGGCGATGCCGGGGAGTAACCGAGTCCCACCCTGAACCGCCAACTCCCCAGCCAGATCCACTGTAGTCGACTGGGGCGGGATAGCCGATGTGGCTGTCGTCTGCAGAGCTGGTGCCGGCTCCTGGGGAGCCATGGGGCCCGGAGCCGTAGGTAACATAGTTGTCAAACGGCTCTGTGGTGTAGTCGTCGCTATCGTCGGACATGGCGCGAGGGTAGGAGAGTTGACGTCCGTCAGAGGCATGCTGAGTACCGCCGTTTGTGACAGCGATGGGAGCAGTAAGAGAAGCAGCACCACCGGCAGTGGTTGCAGGGGAGCGACCATCTTCAGACAGGACATCGCTGACGCCTGCTTGGGCGCCTCCGTGGATGGCCTGGCGGTTATGCTGGTAGAAGTGGCTTCGGCCGCTTTCAGTTTGGCGGGGAGGCTGTGGTGCTTCGGGGACTATGGGGGGGTTTCCTGATTCAATAAAGGGGTCTGCGTCGTGGCCATCGTCCTCATACCCAGTTGACTCGGTCGTCTCCAGTAAGGGGCGTTGCTGGGACTGGCCTCCCATCGAGGTCGCACTGGGGCCGCCTGGATAAGGGCCTTCTCTAGTTGGGGGGCGGTTGGCAGTGCTAGTGTGTCTGCTGGGGACGGACTGTAGCATCGGCACGACCTGGACGCCGCCAACGATCGTGGGCTCGCCATTCCTGAGCGAGATGGTGCGGTCTCGCTCCTCCTGCTCTCTGCGGCCGAGCTCTTCCCAGGCTCGCCGGGCCTCGTCTCGGGAGATCTGCAGTTCGCGCCGGACTTCCCTGGCCAGCTCCTGGGCCTTGGCCTTGTCGCTCTCGGCCTGCTTAAGGGCGGCCACGGCGTCGGCGCGGGCCTGGCGCTCGGAGCTGAGCATACGCTCGAGCTCTGCGCGCACCTCTTGAGCCCTTTCCTGTTCAGCGCGGGTGTCGAAGAACCAGCGCTGGAACTTGCGTTCGGATGATGCTCGGAGACGCTGCAGCTCGACGACTGCGTGGAACAGGTTAGCACCGGCAGCAGAGAGGTCGGTAACCTGTCGAGACATTTGCTGGCTGAGTGGATCCTTGCTGAGTTCCTCGTTGTTCTGCTCCAGACGACGGATCCAGTAGCTTGTCAGACCCTCCCAGTGCGAGGAGAGCATCTCCCAGCGTTCAAAGGCATGGGGGAATGCAGCTTTACCCCTAGATGGTTGTTGTTGCTGTTGCTGCTGCTTTGGTTGTTGATGGTGTTCCTGTTGGCCACCTGGTGCAGATTGACTGGCCTGTGGTTTGGATGAGCTGTCAGGTAGCTGCTGCTGCTGCTGTTGTGAGCCACTGGCCATTTTGGCCGCCTGTGAGATGTTCGACCGCTGTCTGGCGGGCTTTTGCGGGTCGTCTGCAACGATCCGGACGGTGTCTTGCCTGCCACTCTGTCTTTGGCCGGGATCCTGGGAGACTGTGATGCTTGGGGCCGACTGATGCGCCTGAGTCTGAGTCTGAGCCTGAGCCTGAGCCTGGGCCTGGGCTTGGGCCTGGAGTTGTAGCTGGGCCTGCTTCTGTAGCTGCTCTTCTCTGAGCTTGGCCTCCTGCTCGGCTTTGAGCTGGGCCCGTTCACGCTCCCGCCGCCGTCTCATGATATCGGTTGGGGTGCGGACACCGCTGGGAGCATGCGTGGCAGCCGTAGTGCTGGGAGCAGGTACCGACAGAGGCTGCTGCTGCTGCTGCTGCCCGGGCGTCATCCCGTTCCTACCGGCGGCAACGGCTACACCGTTGTGGTGGTGGTGGTGGTGATGCTGGCTGCTGCGGCCGTTGGCAACATCTGCTGCAGCTGCTGCGGTCTCGAAGAGCTCCGACATGGACGCGTTGAGCTCGGCCGGGTCTGCAGTGAACGGATAAGGGGTGCGGATGGCCTCTTCAAGGACCCAGAGGATGGCCGAGGTGGTGCTGGGGGAGACCCTGATGCTCTGCGCCGGCCAGTACGAGGACGCAGCGCCCTGACGAGTGCTGCCCTGACGAGCTCCCTGCCGCGAGTCCTGCCGCGAGGCCTGCTGGGGGCCCTCCTGCTGGGTATCCTCGAGCCTGTGCTCTATGGAATCAAGGGTAAGCTGCCGGCGTGGAGTCGGTCTCTGCTGGGTCTGCTGGGCCTGCTGGGCCTGCTGTGTCTCCTGGTGGGTGTGAGGGTGTGTCTGGTCGGGTGAGGGAGTTTTGAGCAGGGCAGCTCGTCTCTGGTGGCGTCGCTGGCGCTGCCTTGATGGCCGGGCAGAGGTAGATGTCGTATGCTGGTCGTGGCGGTCGTTGGTCTCGTCAAGGCGGGCGGAAGCAGAGGGCGACACGGCGGGAAACACGGGCTGCAGCGCGGACGTCAACGTGAAGGCCGGCGAGTCGGGCAGCGTCTCGGGCAGGGAAGAGGATCAATTGGCCTCTGCTCCGGCGTCGTGGCTTTCTCTCTGTCGTGTCCTCTGGCGCTGTAGATGCTGTAGATGCTGTAGATGTAGATGTTGTAGATGCTGGCCGTACGGGGTCAACGCCAGCGGGAAAGGGACCAAGGTCGGGAGGTCGAACAGAGAAAAGAAAAGGTCGACAGCAAGCAAGAAAGAAAAGAAGAAGCAGAAAAAGAAGAAGAAGAAGAGGAGGAGGAAGAATCAAGAGACGGCCGAAGCTGGCTTGTCTCCTCCTGCGGCGGCGGCTTGCTGGCGTTGCGTCTGGCGGTGGCTGGTCAAATCGCAGCCGGCGGACGCACAGCAGGGAAAAAGGATGGCTGGTCAGCGAGTCGCCCGGCAGACATTGAACTAATAAAGACATCAAATAGCTAGCTAGCAGACCGAGACAGGGAGAAGGTCCTTTTTTTTTTTTGTTCTTCCTTTTCTTCCTCTATTTATTGGTTTTTTCTTCTTCTCGTCCCTGTCCTGTCCTGGCCTGTCCTGTTTTTTACATGGCAGAGTGCGCTCACCACGGGCTAAACGAGATTAACTAGTTACCAACAGTCGCTCGCAGGTTGCTGGCAGCACGGAGTACGGGAGTATGTAACTGGCAAATAATGCAGAGCTGTCGGGCGGGCCCCAGGGTCGACTCGCATGCCTCGATGCGCTGGCACCGTCTGGTCTGGTCTGGGGATATGGCTGACGCAGGGCAAAGGACGGCCCCCTCCTGCGTTCTCTAAATACATGCCCAGTCCTTGAAGAGTAAAGAAGAGAGAGACCTCATGCGCCACTGTGGGCCGGCAGTCGTACGCTCTGTGTGTCTTCTCTCTTACTTACTCCGTTGCTTGTCATATAGAGACCAGCTGCGTGGCGTGGAGTACCGGAGTCGACAGGCCTGAAATCGCCCACCCATCGGCGCATCACTCGGCTGGCTGCAGAGAGGGAGATGGATGAGAGGACGTGTTCCTGTTGCTTGGTCTGGTTCTGGCCGCGGGGAGAGACGTAGGACAGCAGGCTCGCTCTGCTTGCTGCAAATCCTCCTGCATGCTCTCCAATACTCCGTATTATTATTGTTTGTACCCGCCCGCACCGGAGTACCGGCAGCAGCCACAGCCCGGATGTACATATAACTTATGTCCACGGCGTCTGCTTTCCCTTCAGCGTAGCTCAGCAAGCAATATCCGGACCCTATCTTCCCACCGTGTAACGGCCGTGTCGCCAGCTTGTCCCAGTCGGCCATAGGGATCACCGTGGTCCTCTCCTTTGCTCTCCTGCCCCCTTTCCACTTCCTTTACCACGCCTGGCTGCTCCAGACTAAAGATCCTCTCCAGGACCAGCTCCCTCTTTGCCGATTCGAAGAGCGCCGTCACCGTGGCCCGACTGGCAGCCCGGCCGTCCCCCTCCTTATCCGCTGCCTCTTCACCACCACCACCACTAGACAGCGCCTTCACCAGGCCTTCTAGCACACCCAGCACAACGCCCGCTCGGACTCCCAGCTCTGCTCCAACGGGGTAGCCTTTGTCGAACCCCCGCTGAACGTGCTCGCCCTTGGCCGCCGCCACCCCGTCGCGGTACCCGGCTGTGACATGCTGTCGGCGCAGCGAGGGGAGATCCGACGGCTCAGCGAGAGACGGCACCGTGTCCTTGCCGGCCCTTCCACCAAGTATGTCTCCATCTTCCTGTGCCACTGATGTTGTCCTCGTCTCTACTGCTGCTGCTGTTCGTGGCGGAGACGAGCCAAAGACGTCGTCCAGCTGGTTCGAGGCCATCGAGTCCGCCAGCCCGCCCGCTTCTTCGCCTGGAGATGGTGAGCTCATCGACGTCGACGTCGACGGCGACAGGGGCGAGCGCAGAGGCTGCTCGTCTGCTGAGCCTGCAGTGTCAACCGAGCTCGCGGTCATCGTCTCTTCTTCCGCCGTGCTATTTCGCTTCTTCTCTTCCCTTTCCTTGTCTTGTATATATTATATTCTATCTTCATCCGCTTTAATATTTTATATCCAAACGAGCGATAACGAAGATTTACTGCTGATTCAGCTAGAAGTGGAGATGACAGGGCTTGAGTTTAAGGTTTGGAGCCATCTTATTGGCCAAGGCTGACATTGCATAACGTGACCGTAAGTAAACTGCGCACTGCTGATTCATCAGATTTGATATCTTTTACTATTGAGATTCCTACGCATCAATGAATAATATCGAGAAATGATACAGATATTAGATGCAGGACGCAAGACTCTGGTGCATGGATTTATATTGAAAACGAGTCAGGATTCTGCGATGACTCTGTTTAGCATGGATGTTAAATATACTAGTGTGTGGTTAGGGGTCAACTATCCTTGCACTGGCTGTCCTGCTTCTCAACTGGCTGTCCACTGTCTACCGTCTGCTTTCCCTCTCGCCAGGCCATATACATCACAAATGCAGTCCATATTGCCATGGCTATCGAACAGGCTATCATTGCATACATGCCAGACTGCACCTGGTTGGTTAGTTCGACAATAACTATTGAGGGAATAATTTAGGTAGCAGGAATGTTGGACATACCCTGAAATAAGGAGCATCACTGGCGGGATAGAAGACAATGCTCCACCAGGCGTTGATGATGTTACTGCCCATGTTCATGCCTGCAATTACAACGCTGCGCCAGGCATCGTCTTTGTACCGCATCACGTCGTTGGCCCAGGCAAAGAAGGTGGCCTGGCAGGCATAGACCGAGCCAGCCCAGTAGTACGCTGCGAAAACGGTGGCTGTCGATGAGCCGGGCGCCAGGATCATAGCAGAGGTAACTATACCGGTGACGCCGATCCAGTAACCCACGAGATAGCGTTTCCCGCCGAGAAAATCTGTGAGTGTCGCCCAGATGAGGGTCGAGACGATGCCAACGGCTGGGATGCCGGACGGGTAGTTGTTGTTCTGTGCGACGGTGTACTTGATGGTCGGATGGGATTTCATGTACAGGGCCAGAAGGGAGTTTGTTGAGAAGGACTCGGTCTCTCCTGCAATTACCCAGAGAATCACAAAACCGTACAGATGCCAAGTTGAGAAAACCCGCTTGGCAAGGGCAAAGTTGATCTTCGTGTGCTCGGCGTCATCAATCAGCGACGGCAGCCTGGCCACGGCCAGTTCCTTGTCTGCAGCAGTGAGGTAAGGGGCACGAGTCGTCCTAGGGGTGTCCGGGAAGAGAAAAAACCCATACACAGCAATTGGGATGGTGATAAGCCCATCAATCTATCGACCATCATTAGCATTTGGCCAAAGTGAACATTAGACGGCAGGACAGGTGTAGCGTACTATGAAGAGCCATCTCCAGCCTGGCAAGCCACCCTTCATATGCAAGGATGAATTGATACCCGTCTGTATGAAGCCGCCGAACATCGTTCCCGCGAGGCCGGATGCAGTGAAGATACCAGACCGCTTCCCCAGCTCTCGTTCTGTATACCAGGAGCCCAGGATATAGTGTGTTCCTACAAAAGTAGAGGACTCGGCCAGGCCGAGGAAGAAGCGGATGACCATGATGCCCTGCGGATTGTGAACACCAGCAGTGGCCATGGTGAGCCCACCCCATATCACCATCATGCCCGGTAGGAAGTACCGTGGCTTAAGACGGTAAAGCGCCAGGTTAGATGGGACCTGGCCGAGCACATATCTATAATCGGGAGTATAGCTATTAGTTGACTTGCCCACACACGGTCATTGGCAAATCGTACCCAACAGTAAAGATGGTATTGATAAGATTGAACTGTTTCCCATGGAAGTCTAGGTCTTCTTTCATTCCAGAGACATAGGCATTCGCCAGGTTACTTCGGTCCAACTATTCGTCAGTTAGACTTTTGCTCGCTCCTGGTGGGTGGACAAGTAGGAAAAACACTTACATAGTTTGCAAAGTACATCAGACAGCAAAAGCTGAGGATGAAGAAGTCCAGTTTGCGCAAGAGACGGGCCTCGCCTGGCCTGCCCTCGGGCTCGCATAGATAATCAATAAACCTATTACCCATTCTGGTGGCCTTGTATGCTCCTGCGCCATGCAGTGGACGATTTCAACCAAGCAGGGGAGATATGACAATGACAGCCAGTGCCGTGACTCTTTATAAGTATCCCTGTCCAGGCTAGATGCCGCAGTATCTGGGGTAAACCTCGTATAGGTAGCCCCCCGGCCAACTACTTGTTCGCAGTCCTCGGCAGTATGGCCGAGCTACCGGCTTGTTGGGAGCTCGGGATATTGTATTCTCCTCTCCTTTAGCCGAGGACGAACCAGCTAGCACCGCAAACGGCCGCTAATCGCTGGTGAGGAGTAGTTAGATGGTTGGGCGGACGGCTTGGTCTGTCTTGTAAACCATCGGCCCGGCAGTTATTTAGCAATGCCCACGGTTCTATCCAGCCATGATTCCACCAGCATCACCCCGTAGGAGAGATCTTATCGTCCGCTCCTCCTGCTTATTATTATTATATTATAGGTATCCAGGTTTCTCCTTGGACTGAGCTTGGAGCCTCGAAGAAGGAAGTTAAGTTAAGGTTTGCTGACAAACTAGCAGATTACCTAAGTTAACTAATTAACCTTACTAAGCGATAGATGTTCATTGAGAGCTGATATTATTGGTCAATAATAGTTAGGCCTAGGGACTACCTAACCTGGAAACAATTGAATCACGTGATGAAATAAACGGGCGCCCGCGGGCCCACCTTCTACTTTCACTCTTTGCTTCAACAACAACGACTACGATAATGTTATTGTTCCAATACAAGGCCATCCATCCTCTGCACTCAGATTATGAACGAATACCTCTTTCTTCGATTGCTCGACGCCCTAACCGGTTACCTGGCTAGCTAGTTAGCTCATTATTTGACTGGCAAAGCACATCTCTTTTTAACTGATCCACCTCTCAGCACAGACATGGCCACAACAAATTTGGACAGGGAACTGCGAGAACCCCTGCGTAGGGAGCTTGTTGGACGTATCGTCAGCACACTAAAAGAGAATGATGTTCCATGTTCCCGTCTTCCAGCCCTATTTTGGGCACTACTATGGTTCTCGGACATTGAGCTCCTCGGGGTCATTGTTCATAAATTCTCCAAGGACCCTTTGGGCGCTGCTGCCCAATACACGAGCCCCTTCAGAGACTCAGACGTCATTGATTGCTGTACGATAAGTCTATTCCATATCTATATGAGATAAATTCACTCCACAGGTCACAGCATTGACTTATAGTCTGTAGTTACAAGCATAAATTCCGGTTCAAGCACTGTTTCATCTCGGTTGACTACAGGCACGGCAAGTCTGGCTTGGAACCCGGCGCACAAGAAAAGGAAACTTGACAGTGAAGAGACAGGGCCAAAGTCCCCCAAGACGCCGCGGTCCAAAAAGGCCTCACAGGATGTTAGTGGCTTTATAGCCTATTTAACCCATAGCCTATCACTCCAACTAACATGTGCTTCTAGTGCCGTAAAAGAGACAAGATGTGTATCATTACTAAAGCAACTGAGCCGTGTGATGTAGCGCATATTATACCCTATTCCTTTTGTTCCAAGTCAAAGTTTAGCAGGGCCTCCTTCTGGAATGCGCTCAAATGTTTTTGGAAGGAGGACGAAATAAACCAACTCCGCCAGCTTGTTGACCGGATTTCCGAAGAATCTATTGAGAACACAGTCCTTCTTGCGCCAAATGTTCACAAGTACTGGGACAAACAGCTTTTTGTTTTAGAACCGGTGCAGCTCTCGGATGATCACAAAATGCTGCAACTTAAGTTCCATTGGCTTCAACCCTCCATGGCTCCGTTCATGACACAACTATCAACAGAATCTGAGTCTAACTTGAGCGAGCCGCCGACAATGCCTGGCAATCTGTTCTCGGGGGGTAGGCCGTCAGCGGATTCCGAAACGCCGAATGTACGATTGTATGACTACCAAACAGACGCTCGAATTCCGTCTGGGCATGTCATTACTCTACACACCGAGGATCCAGTAAACTGCCCCTTGCCGAATATCGAACTATTTCGCTTACAATGGTTGATGCATCGCGTCTCGTCACTTGCAGCTGCGGGAGCAGATTATTTTCTCGATGATGACTCTGATACCCCTGACGAGTATGATGAAAATGGTGAGAGAATCCCTTCAGAAGTCGAATGTGACTCTGGAGATGAGTCAATTTCCCCGGAGGAGTTTGCTGATGCCCTCAGAGCCAAGCTTGAAGTGGTCCGCCACGATCCCCCACGCGGTTTGACGACTGTTTGATTTCCTCGCCAAGTCTCCAGTCTATGTTATTCTCTGTTTTATTTTCTGCTTCAACGTGTATACCATAGCATGTATTTTTATTCTCTATTTTATTTTCTGCTACAACGTATATACCATAGCATGTATTTTTAGGGGCCCACATAACCCACTCCCTCAAGTCCTACAGGCGATCCTATTTAGCCGAGAGCAAGTTATGAAGGCCCCAGGCCGACTTTTAGTATCACTCATTCAATTTAGCAAAGAGACATACCTACGCATTTTCTATTAGCAACCCTACCAGGGTCTTGGTACCCATCTTATCTAACCTGACCTATCTACCTTAGTTACCTTTAATAGAAGAGGGTCTGTACCACAAAGATATCTGTATCCTTGGAACGGGTATTATGTGCTGAAAATCGGTTAAAGCTATATAGTGTAGAATCTATATTCAGAAGCAATAATGTTCCTCTTGCGAAATATCTCACTCTTCCCCCCATCTATAAGTACCAGGCGCCCATCAGAATCAAGTTTGTTGGCAGGTATAGTTAAGCGTAGGTACTCAGTTGATACTGGTGGTACGTCTCTTACCCAGGAGGGCATAAGCAAAGGGTTATAAGGTGGGTAAGGATCACTACCGTCCTGGCGGTGTATATGATTTCCATTCCTCCGCATACCAAGGCTTAACCGCCAGTTTAACGCCAATACTAATGCCTCTGCAATACAGGCAAGAATAGCATAGCGAAGAGGATCAGGATCAGCTGGGTCTGGTATATATTGAGGCTCCCAGGATCTCCGATTTTGATACCAAAAGTACTCCGTTTCGTACCCAATAACAACGAAAAACTCTTCACCTGCCATCACAGCCTCATAGAGCCGATATAGAGAGCGGAGGGGGGTGTCTCGCGATCGCCAGATAGGAATATCTTGCAAGTTTTTAATATCTTCCTTAATACGTCTCTTCCAGCAAAGTGAGGGTTCTTTAAGGAGGGCACTTGGTGAGAGAGGTTCCGGAATAGGGAATGACCACGTAAGAGAGGTTGTGGGTAGGCAAAGCCGAAGTAGTGAGAGAAAAGGCCGCTTGTTGCGATGGCTTAGACGGGTAATACTACCGCGGAGTCGCAGTGGTGACGTGAGGCGGAGCAGCCTGTATTTCATCCGTAGCCACCAGGTCACCTTCCGCCGGGGTCTGATAGTAGGGCGTATTTCCGCCATTTCACCACTACCTGTGGCCTCTTTTTGTCAGCTCCAAAGCACAGTGTTGCGGCCACTATATAGGGGCTGACATACTTATTTCCTACCTGCTAGCGGTCTGTATATCGCTCAGTTATTGAATGCCTGGTGTGCTGGCTGTCTGACTAGCCGGTGAGTGCTCCTTGATCTTTGGTATCCTAATCTGCTAGCTGCCGGTCCCCCATTCTCTCGATAGGATGAGGTTGGATGCTTCGTTGTCCTCGGTCCTCATCGTCGGTGTCGCTGTTTTTCAGGTTGGGCTTTTTTTTGGGTGACCGAAGATCGACAGCGCGCGGGATGTTGGGACCTCGGGAGGTGGCGAGCGCCTGCCCGACGGCCATACATTTATCCGTCACCAGGTAGGCGGGGGCTATTGGAACGCAGAAGATCACGTGACGGGACGGGACGGGACCTCCCGTCACTTACTTAGTCGGCTCTTGCGGCTCCGTTGCATTAATTAGGTACCTAACCTACATGGACTATCATCCATGGACACCTGGCGGCGGGGGCTGCCTGGACTCGGGTCTCTGACTCGTACTTAACCTGTGTGATTCTCCAGCGGGAATAACCAGATTCTCCAGCAGGAAGGAATAACCAGTTGGGCAAGCCATGGAGCGACAGACGCTTACCATCGAGGAGATGCAAAAGGGTAATACCCTCCCTCCCTCCCTCCAGCTGCTTGATAACAGACATTGACCTCGAGAGCTAGGGCTCGTTGAACTCGACCGTGCTATGGGTGAAAACGAGATGATCTACGCATTCTCCCCTATCACTGTGATCTCGCCTGGCGGTTTCCTTGCAGTCTCATACTTAAAAAGCCGCGAAACAACAGAGGATATTGATATTATTATCGATCCCCAATGGACAGGAGACAAGGATATTATACCGGCACTCCGAGAACTATTCTCATCAGTTGGAAAGAAACTTGGCTTGGATCGCAAATGGCTAAATGACGATGTCTCCTTGTTTCTTACACAGAAAGCTCGCGAACAGATCTTCAATGCTGCTGGTAACCAAAATATTGTGCTCTACGAGGGACCAAACCTTAGAGTACTAGGTGCGCCCTTGGAATGGGGTCTTGAGTCGAAACTACGGCGGATAAATAGCAAGCCTGATCATCCTAAGGTGCCAACAGATATACAGGATATCCTTATTATTTTAAAACTGCTGATAGAACGCAATAATGGGCCGCTAAATAGACGGCAGGTACGCGAGAGAAACACAAATGGATTTGATATACTTCCGAGTGAAGAGACTCTGGACCTTGTTGCTAACGCATACCAAAATAAATACGGGGAATGCCCTTTTTGCTAGTTACAAACTAGTTAATTAACGAGACGGCTATTTTATTGGGATCGTAGCATTTGAATGAAATCGTTTAGAGTCAATAGAGCCTATGTTCGAACCATCTCATCCCATGTGCGTTCCTCCGGTAGCTAACTTCTTATAGAGCTCATAGAATGCTGAATTGGGTGCTGCGAGGAGTTCTCTGGGATTCCCTGTCTCGATAACCTCACCTTTGTCTAATAATACTACTCGATCGTAGTCGAGCACTGTGTCGAGTTTGTGAGCGATAGCAATAACAGTTATGCCCTTGAACTTCTCACGAATCACATCCTCCATCACCTTATCAGTCTCAGCGTCTACACTGCTGGTGGCTTCGTCCATGATCAGAATATTCCCTTGCTTGACCACCGCGCGAGCCAGGCAGAACAGCTGCCGCTGACCATGGGATAGTTTATCGTCGCCGACCTCCTCATCAAGGCCACCACGAGATTCCAAGAAATCCCATAAACCAACGGCCTGTAAAGCTCCTATGACAGTTTCATCATCCGCAAGTTTTAGCGGATCAACGTTGTCACGGACAGTGCCGTATAGAAAGAACGGCTCCTGGGGAAGCGTATTTAGCCGACTTCGAACCTGCTGTCGAGGAATTGTGCTAATATCCGTGCCATCAATTAAAATCGTCCCAGAATCCATCTCTAGCATTCTCAACAAGCATGATACAAGTGAAGACTTGCCACTAACCTATTGTGAGCACAATCACATACTAAGAAAGAGATAAAGCATGGTTGAATAAGACTAACTTACCTGCCTGTCCGTCCACAAATAGCAACCTTCTCACCAGCTTTGATGGCCAAGTTGACCCCTTTCAAAACTGGACCTAGAGAAGAGTCATATGACGCAGAGACGTCATTGAACGCTATAGTACCAGACTCGGGCCATTTATCGGGTATACTGCCATTTTCATTCGGGAGGTTCTCATCCTTAACATCCTGGGAGTAGGAGCGTACTCGGTTTATTGCTCCAAGGGCGGTTTCCAATTGGGTCCAGGCTGTCACCAGTGTTTGAAGAGTGGAGCTAAATGTCACGATATTGAACAGCGCCACACCCAGAAAGGGGGTTGACGCACTGCGAACATTGGTTGCGATTGCGACCAACATAACTGCAAGCCCGGCATTTAACAGGTCCAGGACAAGGGTAAGCCATCGTTGAATACACCAAAGAAGGTAATATGGCTTTTGAGATATGTTCAGGACTTTGTAGTGACGCTCAGTGTACCTCTGCTCCCACCCATACGCGCGAATGCAGGCAACACCGCCAACTGTCTCTAGAAACTGTGAGAAGAGAGGCGCCTTAGCTTCGATGTCCAAGAGTCGTAGTTGCCTGGAAGTTCGCAAATAATAAAATTGAACCCCAATAAGCACAATTATGCACAGAGGGACGGCCGCGGCTATGTAACCTGCCCCTATGAAGACGAATACGCCAGAAACGATTGCAGAGAGAAACTGGAAAACAGCCTGGTCGATAGACTGGGGTAGATCATTGTCAATAAGCTCCAGGTCTTGGCTGAATCTGTTGACCGTAGTTCCGGCATCGGTGGAAGTAAGGAAGGACGTTGAAGCTCTACATGTGACGTTAGCGACTGCGACTCTTATACAGGCTCTATGACCAAAGACATACCTCATAGTAGTGGTTAGGAGCACGTCATGGAACCTTCGCGAAGTTTTAGGGAGCACCACTAGGTTGAAAACACTTCAAAGGGGTTAGTTGAAGCGTGTCCGAGTCATATTAATGAGTTGATAAAACACGCACCCGTCAGAGAGTGTAGCGCTGAAGATTGCAAGGAAAGCAAGTCCACCGTATACCCCAAGCCAGTACCCAATACGTTCGTTGGGCCTAGCTTCATTGGCATTTGTCCACCATTGTAACCAAAGGGCTAGAAATATTAGCAAGGTCGTGGTGTAGTAATAAGGCTTGTAAGACTTACAGGGGAAAGTGACGCCAACAACGAAAGCACAACATGCTAGTAGATAGAGGGAGATAGTCCACCACCCGGCGTTCTTTGCATAGTAGGCATATACCTTCATGTCCCCAGTCATACGGCTACTTTCAAGTTCAGGATCTTCTAGTATCTCAAGCTCATGCAGTACGTCTTCTGAAAGCTGTGGCTCTGGTCGAGATGTGGTAGCTGATTGACATTGGCTCGCAAGTTGTTTGATATCATCACCTGCTGATAAGCTTTCCAGATTGCCTTGACGAGCAATTTCCCCGTTTTCATCGAGGAAAATGATGTTGTCTGCAAAACTAAGGTGATTCGCTTTCCGCCAATATCAGCAAGGCGCTAGGTAACCACAGTATGGAGCACAAGCCTTACCAGAGTTTGTAGCCAGAATAACGGTGGACTTTTGCTTCTTCAACAGACCATCGGGCCCAAAAATTGCATCTAACATATGCCGCTCGGTCGCCCGATCAAGCCCCGTCAAGACGTCATCAAGGATCATAGTAGAGTTCCTGGAGTAAAGTGCACGAGCAAAGGACTAGATAGAACAGGTTTAACATTTAGTACGTAGTTCGCTTCTAACGGAAGGCCTAGGCGCCACTTACCACGCGCATTTTTTGTCCACCACTGAGTCTCGAGCCTTGGGTACCAATGTGTGTTTGGTCTCCATTTGGTAGTTCCTCAAGATCTGGAAGAAGGGCGCACGCTGAAACGACAGTATCATACCACTTTTTATCCCACTCACTCATACCAACAATGTTACTTTGGACAGTCCCCCACGTAGCCCAGGGAGATTGTGGGCAATATGCAGCAAGAGAGAAACTAGTTCTTATTGAGCCGGACACAGACGGCATTTCACCAAGTAAAAGTTTTAGAAGAGTAGATTTTCCAGACCCAACGGCACCAAAAACCATGGTGATTTCACCACGAGGAATCTGGAAGTTAAGATTCTTTAGAGTTGGCGAGTCACCTATTGTATAACCTACCGACGCTCCCTCGACAAATGCTACAAATGCATCGGTATCTGAGTCAGGGTCTTGGATCTCCTTCAAAAAGATAGTATCTTTCAGGGTATCAGCAGGGGTAGAAAGCCCGGAAACCGAAGAGTCCCGTCTATCATGCAGTGATACCCTATAATCCACTCTCTCCTGTGAATTGAGGTAATCTTGGATGCGGCCAAAGCAATTGAGAACAGTTTGAAGGTTTTCGAAACCATTAATTATAGTAGTCATCGGATGATTGAGTAATTCAAAAAGGCTGAGCGAAGCAAAAGCGACTCCTTCAGTCAATGTTCCTGTATTATTCTTCTTTGCCAGCAAGATGAATGCGGTGAAACCCCATACCGGAGCCAGTTCAGAGGAAGCAAATGCTGGGGGTTTGATCATTAGTCATCTTTTCATTCCTTGATAGGGAGGGGTTTTATTTGGCGTCGCTCACCAGCAACAAATACTAGAATGCTATAGACACGATGGCGAAGAGAGGCACGAATCTCGTCTAGTCGTAAATTTGTAATACGAGATGACACGATGTCGGCTAGGCCAGTCATTTTAATTGCCTTTGTCGAGCTCAATGACTTTGCAGTTGCAGCAAGACGAATTTCTATTGCTTCCAGCCACGGAATTTGGGCATCGGCTGCGGCCTTTGCAACAGGGACCCCTATAATCAAGCAGGCTACGAACTGGTTAGACTTGTCTCAAGGCATCCTGGAATTAAACGCGGTCATACCAATAATCCATCCAACGGGAGCGACGATGGCGATTCCGAGAAGCCTGTGTAACTGCCAGAGAGCGATGGCTATCTCGATGAAACCAGCATAAACCTCGTGAACAAGTGTCATGCTGTAGCCGATACGGTCAATATCTGCACTCATCAAAGTGATTGCTTCTGCGTTATCCTCATTTGTGGAACCGACGCGCAAAGTCTTGCCAAATATAAAGGTGACCAGACTACCCCGGTACAGAGTGAGCAAACGGTACGTTTTATGCTCATAAACCGCGTATGCTACCTTCATTCACGCGTAAGAACTTGGAGTGATTGATAAAGCAGATATCAGTAACATTACTTACTGAAAGTCCAATATAAACAACAGCATAGCCCCCAACAAGAGAGTAGGCAATATTGCTTGTCTGCGCATGAGGGACCTGAGCAGTAAAGTCGAGGACCCGTTGGACAAGAAAAGGCTGTGAGTAACTAAAGCCGGTATATGCCAATCGTGGCAAGATGCCGGCCATTATATACCATTTATAATGAGTGAAAAACACCCAAAATAGGGCATATCTCTTAGATTTATCCGCTACAAGTACCAAGTCAGCGCCCCTGAAACAAGATGGAATCTAGGAAATTTAAAGGAGCCAACAACGTACCATTTTCCCATTTTTCTAGAAGGGCAGTTGGCTCAGACGCAGCCAGCAGCTCCTCGTCAATAGGGGTTATCGTATTGACAGTTAGTAACGTACGGAAACCGTTGATAAACAAGCGATTTAGCCATATGAAGAGTGATCGGTTGATAACACCGCTTGTTGCTTCGGGAGAAGCATCTTTCCACTTTGCCAGTAGGAGATGGCGCTTCTCAGTAACCTCTAAAATGAAGGCTAGAGATTTGACAATAAAAGCAGCCAGGGATATCAACGCGACGGTGTGGCTATTTTGGATGAAGAAAAGGCTGCGAGTCCTCGCTAGGTCCAAGAGCGTGGACACACCCAGGTAAACGTTCAGCAGTGTTGACGGCCGCACGCAGCGGACATGCTCGAGATACGAGACGGCTGCCAGGACGCAATACCCGGCTGTCGTCAGGCTAGCGCAGGCCAGCGTCAGTCTCGTCTGGGGCGCTTGATGCCGCGCATAGAGGCCAAGCATCGCCGTCTGGAGGGCGACGAGGACGGCGTAGGTAGCCTGTCACGTGATATTAACAAAGTTTCAACTAGCTAACTTTAGGCTGACGTCTTGATATCAACTAGCTACAGGCGGCTTCTTCGACCTGAAACACGGACAGAAGGGGAGGAAGAAGGAGGCAGGGAGGAATGCGACGATGACGGTTGACACGTACCAGCTTCAGAGCGGCGAGCCATGATCTTCGTGCTTTGGCTGGCTCGCGGCGAAGGGCAAAGAGTCGGACAATTGCCCACGCAACTAGACGGTCAACAGCGTCAGCACCACGGTTGGATGAGGATAACCAGCCCTAGAAGCACATTACCTGCAATGCCCAGAGGAGGTAAGGTCAGAATGCTTTCTTCGAACAGGAGAGTGAAGTCGAATCCCCCGAGACATGAGCCAGCCACTGAGGGGCCGAACACGTCCTCAACCTCAATCGAGCATGCCATTGCAAGGAGTAGGGCAGAGCAGCTAACTAGTCACGGAGCTGAGCGCTCAAACGAAAATCACAAAGGGAGAGGATGTGGCCCGTCTAAATGCATCAGACTTCAGGAGACAATAAAGAAGGTCATTCTGGCACTTGTTTCGTTTTCGAAGAGTTGCACAGAGTGCGAGGAATATCAACCTTCTGCTTTCATCGGCTCTAATTGAGCCAATGCTACTATAGTTAGTTACCTGGTCCAGGGATGGTGACTCGAAAAGATCTAGACGTGGCTGCAGTCGGTCCGGCTAAAGAATGTTCCCCTTTGGATGTGGAGGCCATCAGGATGTTTAATCAACGGTCTCACTGGTTTATACCAGCAAGTTATCGTACCGGCTGTTAGAATGCAGCTTTGCCTTTTACAGCCGTACGGGCGGACGAAGCATCCTGATCTCGTTAGTTTATAGTTGTTGGTCTATTATTGACAGGGATACTCCGTACTGGCGTTTTCATTTGTTTTTCCTCGTTCCCCATCGATGCGCACTCACGGCTGGGAGCCAGCCATGGGCTCGTTAGCTTGAGCTGTTACCCCGTGGCGGCGATCATTTCCAATTCGTTTGAACTAGATTATGAGTGAGGAGGAGCAGCAACTCGAGCCTCCTCCATCCAACCCACAGGCTACCGATGGCTTCTTTTGTTTCCCGCAAGCCAAGTCGCGGCAACCGAGCACCATACATACATCCGTGGTGGGGCGTAGTCGAAGCCAAACACTGACCCAATCTAAGCGGGCGACTGAAGAATCAACGGCTGGAATAGTGGCTACAAGGGCGTCTAACTATGCTCCGGAGAGCCTTGGCTCTGGACAAAAGGCGACAGCTCGCCAGCTAGTTAACTTAACTAACGAAGCAGCCTTGTCGTTAACGATTTTTCCTTGAGTTCTGGCTTGCGTCTGGATTCTCGTGCAGCTGGACTGCTCCTTTGCGAGACTGGATCGGCGGCACGAGCACAGCACAGGCTCGCTAACTAGTGATCGGGCCATCTTGCTCCTATAAGCGAGAATGCGCTGACCATGAAGGAGCTGCATCTTTATGGCCCTGTCCAGGAACTAGTTACGCAATATGATCTCCACAGTAGACGGGGGATAAACTCGTAGTTATGGAGGAGTTTACTTCAGAGTGAACACTAGCTAGCTAGTTACGGAAAGGTTATGAGTGCTTCCAGACTTTGCTATTTATTGCTTATATCGACTAGGGGAGTTTCCAGCTACTAAACCACGTAACCTCTGGGACTTCCTTGTTCTTAGACAGGTTTGGGAAAGATAGTCCATTTTTGCTCTCAAGATTTTAAGATTTTTTTACTCCTTTTTTTAAATAAATTTCGAAAAATAAGTGCTCCATATAGGAGATATATATTAGTAGGCGCGCGTTCTCAGGAATACAGGCAATGAAAAAACAAGCGTTTCTGAGATACCCGACGGCATTTAGAGAAGATAGTTAATATATTCTAGCTACCAGAAGTATTATAAGATTTCGGCCGCTGTCGCACCTTTCGCCTAACGGTAATTAAGACGGCACCACCAACCACTAACTATAGAGCAACTTGTTGGTTATACAACCGGGTAGACGATATACTTACCTCGTGGTTATTCCTGGATGCTTTTTTTACTGGCTAAGTAGTTAACCGGTTCGATCGCTCGCTTGTTCCAATAACTATCTGCATGCGGTCCAGATAGGAATCCGTCTAGGCACTCAAGGGAGCAAGCAGCACCACCTCGCGGTGATCGTTGGTCGAATGCACTGTATACAGAATGTAGATACGACCCCAGTCCTGGTGCCACGGTGTCATGCTGGATGAGGCCTTGCAAGTGCCGTGCTGCTGCACAGGGAACAAGGCTGCCTGCAGCCAGAGGGGAATGCACTTACTTATCTTCCACCCTTGCGCTCAGCCCCTGACAACCGAAAATAGCGTCATTGCTTGATGCGCCCTGGTTTCGGCTGCATTGCTTGACTTTGTTTTAGCGTTTTCCAGCACATGCACCGGTAACTTACTACACATGTAGGCATACAGGCCAGCATATCAGTCGAAGATCCATCGGTTGGCAGGCCAGGGAAAGGGATGGCTAACTAGACCGTGCTGATAAGTCAAGTAGGTGCATAACAATGTTGCGCGCATGTCAAAAGGAGGTTACCTGATCCCTGCTTCTCCGAAAGATGTGTTACTGCCGGTTTTCTCGAAGCTGCATTGGAAGTTGAACCGTATAATCGTGGGAAAATATTATGCCTGGTCCCCCTGACCCCCCTGGCCCCTTAACCTTCGGAAACTTGGAGTGAAGAAAGATGCACCACATCGAGTTTTCCGGTCCTTCGATAACAGAGCGAGCTCGCTTGCGCCCTGTAAGACCTAATGTTCTGCGTCTACGGCTGAAGACAAGTGACGTGATTCGCGTTTGAAAGGATTTGCTGCGTCTACAGCTGAATACAAGTGACGTGATTCGCTTTTGGAAGGATTTGTGTGGAGGGGCTTTCAGTCAGTATGGCATCTGGACATCACTGACGGGGGGTATGATGGAGGTCTTCACGATGCGGTCAGAAATACCCCCTAGCTCGTTCTGCTGACACCAGCCTTTTGTAAACGGCTGGTATCAGGTTGTTGTACAAAACGATCTTCGCGCTGATACTTGGTAACTACTTCGCATGGCCTCAGCCGCTGCATGTTCCCCCCTATATAGATTGTGCATGCAGGGAGTACGGGGGCGTACAGTTGTCATATTGCCCCGTTGGTCGATATCCGTCTCTTTGCTTGCTGATCTAGAATTCACACCAGCTGGGAGGATCATGTAGCACAACAATGCAATTTCGCTTCATTTCGAACTTTTATCTCGTTTGCTCTTTCGTCTGACCCCGGTTTTGTGTTTTGTCACCCTGCTTCAACTGTTATTTATTTTTTTATAATTTCCCCTCCTCAGTTCTTTCCACGGCATTGATGTATTTGGCATCAAATAAATAATCTCGGAGTATACGAGGTACGTCGTGCCGCTTGATGAAACTTCCAAAGCATGGCTAGAATTTGCACGACATGTCAACGTGCCGCCTTGCTCCTATCCTAGGGCTAGCGCACGCCCAGGTGCCCAGGTGATGTTCAGCCCACGGGATCTGCATGGCCGAGAGCACGGGGGGTGGGCTCGTAGTATCTGCTAAGGATGCATTTTTGGCGGAAGCACCGATCTCCCGGAGAGATATCCCCAGGTAGCTAAGTTAACTCGTACCCTCTTCCACGATGCAGAAACCTCACTAGATCCACTTCTACGGCAGAAGATATCGGACATGGCGGGCAAATTTATCCGTATATTACCGCATTCGATGTGTGAATGGGGATATCAGTGGGGTTATTCAATTCATGTAATTAGTATTCCGAGCAGTTATATCCTTGTTATTCAATTTAGTTTGTTGTAAGGTAGCGGGTTAAATGGGAGGGAGGGTTTGAATGTGATGCAGTGATGCATACCTATAGTACTTTGAATATTCTACCAACGAAATCACGGCGCCCTCTTCCTTCCGCCCCTCTTGTCCCCTGCTCAAACGGATACCGATATTAGTAAAAAAAAAAAAAGAGAGAGAGAGAGAGAGAAACGGAATGGGAATGTCAAAAATAAAAAAAATAAAAAGAAAAATAAAAATAAAAACTTTGACTTTGCATCCCAGCGAATACTAAGGGGGTATCAGATGGCTGGGTTAACCGAGATTTGGAAGGTGATAGTGCTGGAATTAAACTCGAATGGCGCTGAGTATATCCGCCCCTTGGAGCTATACTCAGTGAAACTACCTTCCATAGGGTACGGTCAAGCTCAATGGGAAGGATGGGAAGCGTTTGTCATCAAATGACCGCCAGGATCGTAATTTATATAGTGGGTAGATTGGCATAAAAAGGGGAATGTTAACGCCAACATTCCATTCCCACTGATGACCATTACCACAGACGTCGTTGGTTGCTTATTGTTTGATCAGTTTTCCATACCCTCTTCACATCATCGGTACTCTGTGATTGTTGACCAATTGCGGGTATATAATCATGAGATATCAAATTCATGAAGGAAGTGGATTTCGTGGAATGGACGGTGACACCAACAATCAACACTTGGGCCTGAAGTATGCTTTCGACAGCACCCGCTCTCTGGACCGAGCTGTACCAGAGCCTGTCGAGGCATGCATCCACAGCTTAATCAAGCGGGTTGCCTGGGAGAAGCCAGGAGCTCCAGCAATATGTTCCTGGGACGGGGATCTGACCTACCTTCAGCTAGACCAGCTGTCTATTAGGCTGGCATGTCAACTGGTAAATTCGGGGCTAACCCCGGGTTCGAGAGTGATTCTCTGCTTTGACGAGACATGTCTAGCCCCCCTCTCTATGCTGGCTGTAATAAAGGCTGGAGGCATCTCCATAGCCCTTGATACCAGACAACATCGGGATCACCTCCAAGTGATCGCAGATCAAATTTCTCCACACGCCATTCTCTCGTCTTCGGACAATGAACAACTAGCACGATCCTTGCAGAAAGGGAATGTTATCATTGTGGACCACAACTTGTTATTGAGTATAAATGATCCTTTGGAACCATCCGGTAAGCTACCGGTCGTGAGCCCTTCAGAAGCTGTTGGAGAATCCTATAGCGTCGACAGCGTAACAGGGCTTGCAAGCCGAGATGATATTATCACGCATCGGGATCTCAGCAACGCCGCCACATATCAGCACGGAGTGCTCGGACGCACTAGTGACACGACTATATGCAATCCTGGGCGATCTTTCTCGGATTCAGTATGGCGCAAATTGCTCATTTTGACAGGCGGTGGCAGTCTATGCATAGCTCCAACGGCCGAACTCCTAGGCAACAGGCGCGGGCTTATCTCTGCATTGCAGTCTGGCATTGCGGTTCTCAATTCGGAGTCTCTCTCTATGCTTGATAACTCTGAGCTTCTGCAATTAGTTCACCTCAAATACATCGCAGTTTCAGCCGCTCCACAGGGCTTGAAAAAGCTAGGGGCATACATGACAAGAAATGATGAGTCCATTATTTCAGCCAGCCAGAGGAGGTCGGGCGATATGCTGGCTTCTGATGTGGAAACAAATGAAATTGGGAAGTTGGCCGGAAAATCCAACAACCAGGAAGTCACAATATCAGAGCCGCAAATTTCCAGTCAAGACTGGCAGATGTCCAACACGGTTAATATCCACGATCTTGAGGGTAATGACCCGGAAAAAATGTTCGCCATCGATATGTACCAAAAGGAGTCACCAGTCCACAGCCGGGAATTGTGGTCTAGCGACTCGTCTAATGCGTCTCCTATCGCATCTGAGGGCTCGTTTTCTTCATACGAAGATGTCATAAGGCCAGTGAAAGCGACTGGTAACGAGCCAAGCATACCTGATATCCCACCCTTTTCCTTATTGAGCTCGTCGATCAACAGGGACGAGGCGCGAGCTTACGCTTCTAGGCTTTGCAACGTCAAAGAATCGCAAGTTATTGATATCCTCCCATGTACTTCGCTGCAAGAAGGTCTCCTAGCGTTAACAGCAAAAAAGGAAGGAAGTTATGTGGCCAGGAACGTTTTCCAGATTGGAGATGGTATCAATGTGAACAAGCTGCGCCACGCGTGGGAGCAGGTTGTTTCAATGAATCCAATTTTACGAACGCGTATCGTCAGTCTCCCTCATCATGGTATCATGCAAGTGGTGCTGGACGAAGGTGCGATATGGACTTCAAGAGGAACTCACGATGATCTGGTGAATTGCAATACTGGCAGCCAGGAAAATACAATGGGGTTGGGTAAACCCCTGACAAGATTCACAATCTTTGAGGGCACTGCAGACAATCCTGGGCATTTGATATGGGAAATACATCATGCTCTCTATGATGGTTGGTCAATACCTCTTCTGTTGTCCCAGGTAGAAAATGCCTATTTCAACGAATTCTGTCAGCCCTTGGAGCCGATGGCCCCGTTTATCAAATATATACAAGAACGTGACATTGGAGCTGCCAAAGTATTCTGGAACGATCAGTTTGCCAACATTAAAGGCTCGCATTTCCCTCCAGTACAGCCAGGATATGTACCAAAGCAAGACTGTCAAATTGTACGAACGATTTCGGAGCTTCCCTGGGGTAGAAGTGACTTTACTCCAGGTACAATCGTCCGAGCTGCTTGGTCTATCGTGGCATCGAATGGTGCTGACTCCAGTGAGGCGCTGTTTGGCGCGGTTGTCACAGGGCGTCAGGCTCCGGTTCCTAACATTGAATTCATGGCAGGTCCCACCATTGCCACCTTGCCCATTCGTGTTAAAGTGAATTGGAACGAAAACCGTAAAAGGTTTCTAGATGTCGTTCAACGCCAGAGTATCGAAATGATACCGTTTGAGCAGACTGGCTTGCAGCATATTTCAAAAGTGAGCCAAGGTACGGCCACCGCCTGCCAGTTCCAGACCTTATTGGTGGTACAGCCTAGCAGTGAAACGACTGAGACGACGGATAGGCCATTCCTTTCCGAAGTAGTCGATTCCCAGAGTGGAAGTCAATGGCAAGATGTCAGCATATACCCTCTCGTGATTGAATGCCAACTAGGGCCAGACAGTCTCAAGGTTAGCGCTAGTTTTGACTCGAGCGTGATTGGAAGGCAAAAGATGGAACGAGTAATCAGTGGGTTCGAATTCTCCATTCGAGAGCTATCCAGCGGCAGCACAGAGCAGGAGTTACTCTCGAGTTTAGCCCGCGACTACTCAGGTTTAAACGACATTTGGAGATGGAACAGAGAGGTGCCCGAAGCTACGGAGGCATGTATCCATGACTTGATTTCACGCCAGGTTCAAGAAAACCCACAGGCCCAAGCCATTTGCTCGTGGGACGGTAATATGACTTACCATGAACTAGATAGCCTGTCCAATGACCTTGCCTATCAGCTGGTTAAAAGACGCATCGCAGGGACTGTTGTGCCTCTGCTTTTTGAAAAGTCAAAATTTATGCCAGTCGCCGCGCTCGCTGTTATGAAGGCCGGGGGAGGCTGTTTGCCCATGGATATCAAGCAGCCGTATGAGCGTCTTGCAGCTATATCAGCACAGGCTGATTCGTCTATCATTATCTCATCCGTTGCTAATGAACCTGTCGCGGTCAAACTTGCTAGCACGTTGGAGCTGGAGCGGGATGTCCTCGTCGTCGGACCGGATCAAACTTTAGCCTTTTCAGCCGCAACGCCCGGGCCAACTTATACTTCCACCGCATCTCCTTCCTTGCCCAAGGTCGATCCATCAGACATTCTCTACGTTGTCTTCACTTCTGGCAGCACTGGCACGCCAAAAGGTGTAATAAACACCCATCGCGGGCTGTGCAGTGCCATTACATACCAGCAGAAAGCCCTAGGCTTTTCACAGACTTCCAGGGTGTTCGACTTTGCTTCATATGCTTTCGATGCAGCCTGGTGTAACCTGCTGCATGCTCTTACTGTTGGTGGGACACTTTGTATCCCATCCCAGGATGAGCGGGAGAATGATCTGGCAGGCTGTATAGAGAAGTATGATGTGACAACAATTGATTTCACTCCCTCTGTAGCCCGGTTCTTAGGCCCCGCGGTGCTTTCACGTCTATCCACCCTTATCTTAGGAGGTGAAGCCGTCCTTCCAAGCGATGCGCATCTGGCAGGTGATGATACAACAATTATCAATGTCTATGGCCCTGCAGAATGTACTCCCACAGCAACCTTGTCGAACATTACCAAGGCCACCACCATTGACATAGGTCGCGGGGCTGGCGCATGTACGTGGATCGTTGACCCTGACGACCCGTCTTCCTTAGTACCGGTTGGCGCTGTTGGTGAACTATGGCTCGAAGGGCCCTTAGTAGGTGGAGGCTATCTCAATGACCCGGAGAAAACAGCTTCAGCTTTCGTTCACAACCCACCCTGGTTACAACACGGCCTCCCAGCTCAACACGGACAGCCGGGCTGTCCTGGCCGCACGGGTCGGCTTTATCGCACTGGTGATCTTGTACAGTATCGGGATGATGGATCTCTTGTCTTTGTCGGCCGCAAGGATAACCAGGTAAAAATTCGCGGCCAACGAGTCGAGCTCGGGGAGGTCGAGCAACATGTTCTCGGCGGCCTCTGCCTTGACTCCCAGGTTCACAGTGTTAATATCACTAAAGCCCAAGTTACAGCTGAGACTATCCGTCCGGAAGGCTCCAATGGAGCTATTCTTGTGGCGTTCGTGACCCTTGTGTGCCAAGGGGACACGGAAATTACTGAAGATCTACACACATCCGCTGTCAAGAAGGCTACAAGTGGTCTGTCCGACCGGTTGGCGGAGCGGTTGCCAGTGTATATGGTACCAACTTCATATATCCCAATCTTGGATTTACCCATGACAGCCACGGGTAAAACAGACAGAAAGAAGCTTCGCTCAACAGGTGAATACTTATGGCTAAAGTACCGCAGCGATTCCGACAGCGATGCATCAATTGACTCACTCAGTGGCGTTGAAAGCATCCTCCAGAAGGTTTGGATGTCTGTTCTCAACCTTTCAGAGAGGGAAGCTTCTGTTAACAAGCCTTTTACACGGCTGGGTGGTGACTCAATCACAGCAATGCAAGTAGTATCTCAATGTCGACTCCATAATATTACTGTCACTGTGAGTCAAATCCTCCAGGCCGCTACTATACGACGTCTTGCTTCCATTTGCCAAGTTAGTGGAAGCGGCGATGCTGCCGCAGAGGACGACGACCAAGCAGACAGTGAGCAAGGAGGTAAACTCTTTGAACTTGGGCCAATTCAACAGATGTTTTTTGACTCTTACCCACATGGGCTGAATCATTATAATCAGACCTTCGTCCTAGAGTTAGGAAAACCAGTTTTGCCTGAAGCTTTCGAAGGAGCTATTCGGGCACTTGTCAAACGTCACGCATCACTTCGGGGGCGCTTCAAGAAAGACACTGAGAATGGCCATTGGATGCAAACTGTTTGCAATGAGGATGATGCCCTTTCGTATGCCTATCAAGAACATTCTGTTCTTGGTCACAATGATGTCGCAAGAATTGGTCAGCAACGGCAGTTGAGCTTGGATATTCAGAAAGGTCCACTCTTCGCTTGTGACCTGTTCCACATCCCCAACTACCCTCAAGTTGTTATTCTCTCAGCCCATCATTTGGTTGTTGACTTGGTGTCGTGGCGTATAATTTGGGGAGATCTCGAAGACTTTATTGAACATGGAACTCTTATTTCTCAACCAACATCTTCCTTCCAGGCCTGGTGCAAGCGACAAGCTCAAGTTGGACGCAGTTTATCACCCCTCTCTGTCCTACCATATTCCATGCCGGAAACAGGATGGGACTTTTGGGGCATGCCGCTGTCAGAGAATACGTTCAATGATCTTGTTGTTTATGCTGAGACCTTCGATGAAGCACTCACTATTCAATTGTTTGGGGACAGCAATACGAGCCTTCAGACAGAACCCGTTGATATTATTCTGGGAGCGATCGCCCATTCTTTCCGGTATACCTTCTCGGAACGCCCGGTACCTGTTATATGGACTGAAGGCCACGGACGAAATCAATCAGATGAGTTTCGGCTAGATGTCTCTGGTACGGTAGGCTGGTTCACTACAATACAGCCACTACCTGTCGATATATCGGTTGCAAGTTCTGTTGTGGATGCTATAAGAATGGTCAAAGATAGAAGAGGTGGCCTTCCGGGCAAAGGGCTTCCATATTTTGCATGTCGCTACTACAGCGAGTCTGGAAGGGACGCCTTCAGCAATCACGATATCGTTGAAGTGATGTTCAACTTTACTGGGCGATATCAACAGCTAGAGGCGGAAGAGGGCCTTTTCAAACGTCCGCAGCACATGGGAGAAGCCGACAGTTTGATACAAGAGGTTCCCGAAAACGCACGCCGATTTACTTTGATAGAGATTGATTCTCACGTGGAAGCAGATCGCCTTGTTGTATCATTCACAGTGCATAGAAAAATGAAGCATCAGGACCGCATTTCGCTTTGGTTAACGAACTTTGCCAAAACACTGTCATCTGCCACTACGACGCTACTTCACTCCAAGCGTGAATTTACATTGAGTGACCTTCCCTCCGTTTCTTTCTCTTACTCCGGCTTAGAAACGTTTCTCAAACAGCAGCTTCCTAGTATGGGGATTGCCCCTGAAGATATAGCAGATGTCTACCCCTGCTCACCACTACAAGAGGGGATACTCCTTAGTGTTCAAAAGGAAGCAGCTTTCTACGATTCGTTCTCTATCTGGCGGTGTATTTCACAGGATGGCACATCAATATCGCCTTCTAAGCTTGAGGCAGTGTGGAGGTCAGTTGTCAGTCGTCACACTATCTTGCAATCCATCTTCACATTACACCCCGAAGGCAGTGGTTATATACAAATTGTCCTTCCTAAATCAATTGTTCGGGTGAGCCATATAACCACCAGTGATAACGATCCGGTTTCGCTCCTGAGTCGATTGGATAGGCCCACCTATCGGGCCCATGAGCCGGAACATTCATTCACAATATGTTCCTCTACAGATGGTCAGGTTGCATGCAGGCTTGATGCGATTCATACCCTTATTGATGGATGGAGTATAAGTGTTCTAGTTCAAGACATTATTGCTTTATACACAAGCTCGACTCCTGCACCGGCCCCGCCATTCGGTAATATTATTCGCTATATAAGCAAAATGTCAAAAGCACAGAGAATTGCTTCCTGGACGAAGCTGCTGGGCGGTGTTAAACCGACAGAATTCCCCGCCAACCCACCCCTACTCCAAATGGCCGAGGAACCCCATGGTGATATACCAATTCCAGCTGAAGCTATCCCTGGCGTATTAGATGTTTGCAAAAAATTAGGCATCACCCGATCGGTTTTCTTCCAGGTAGCGTGGGCCATGCTCCTTTCCTATTTCACTGGCCAGTCCGACGTTTGTTTTGGCTACCTCTCTTCTTGTAGAGATTTACCTGTGGATGGTGTGGAAGTGATGGTTGGTCCCCTGGCCAATTTGCTTATTAGCCGTATTGACCTCCAGTCCTCTGCAAAAGAGGTGCTTAAGCGAGTGTCTGAAACCTCCATCCGTCACCTGGAAATCCAACATACATCCTTGGCAGATATACAACATCATGTTGGTTCTTCCACTGGTCGGTTGTTCAACACTACGTTATCGATTCGTGGAGGTGATAAGCTTAAGGGTGGCGATGATGCCGCTCTATCGTTTGAGTCATGCACTGGAGAGGACCCAAATGAGGTACGTGCAACTATTTCACCTTTCAACAAATGTATAAAGGCTAATATAAGTGAATAGTATGACTTAAACTTAAGTGTCAATGTTGATGGGGATAACATGGAAGCCGTTGTTTCTTTCAGGCCACCATACGTCAATGGCCAGACAGCACGAGAGGCTTCAAATGTCCTTACAAAAGCAATAAATTACCTTGTAACCGTCAATACAGGGGATACTGATGATACCTCACTCTCCAGAGACTTCTTCCAGAGTGTTGCTGGAGTAAACGAACGATCTACTCAAGATTTCTGGAGTGCCCAGTTTTCCAATACCCAAGGCTCTCATTTCCCAGTTACTGAGAATGTCACTCGACGTGGAACCACCAATTTCCATAAAGTTTTGACACTGAGACATTTGGAATGGGCAAATTGCAGTGAATATTCTACTAACGCCCTTATAAAGGCGGCTTGGGCAATTGTCTCGGCTAAAAACACTCGTTCAGATGAAGCTTTATTTGGGGAATATTTTTCCAGCACTTCTGGGTTATTACCTGTACGAATTCCACTAGACTGGGGAATGCCTGTCCATCGGTTATTACAAACTGTGCAATGCCTGGAAGGTGATATCAATATCTTCTCGAAAATCCCGCTTGGACGAATCCGGTCAATAAACGATAAGACGTATGTTGGTTGCCAATTCAGGACAACCTTACAGTTCACCAATCACCTTGACAGCCTTGATGAAAAATATCTTCCGGGCTCCACAAGCTCTAATGATGAAAAGGCGCTGGCCTGTCAATACCCCTTGATTGTCAAGTTCGCTATATACCCTAATAGTTTGTCTATCAACATTGGATGCGATTCGGGTATACTGGGGGAAGTAGAAGCCGTTCGCATCTTTGAACAATTTGAACATGTACTCCGTCAAATTATCGTTTCTGGTGTCCATAACCAGAAGGTCCGTGATGTGATAGTCATCAGCCCTCGAGACATGAGAGACATATGGACATGGAACAATGTGGTTCCAAGCCTTGTTAATGGATGCGCTCATGAACTGATTATCCAGCAGGCCCACAAAACACCACTTGCATCCGCTATCAATGCCTGGGACGGTGATCTAACCTATCAGGCACTGGACGAACTCTCAACGAACTTAGCCAAGAAACTAATATGCAAGGGTGTCAAAAGGGGTGCAATTGTGCCTCTGCTTTTCGAGAAATCTATGTGGACTCCAGTTTCGGCCCTCGCAGTCATGAAAACCGGTGCTGCTTTGGTTCTTACTGATCCTTCATCTCAACCTGAAACAAGACTTCGAACAATATCTGAGCTTGTCAATGCAACGATATGTCTATGTTCTACGGCCCATGAAGCATTGGGACGTAGCCTCGGTATTGACCAGGTGCTTATCGTGGGCCCTGACCAGTCTCAATGTCTTAATCGTGAAGAGACGCAAAATTTGGAAGACGTTAAGCTTCCGAATGTCGACCCAGCTGATCTATTGTATATTATGTTTACGTCAGGGACTACCGGTACGCCGAAAGGGGTAATGCTGAGCCACAAAAATATTTGCAGTGCAATTACCCACCAGCGCGCGTTCTTGGGTTATACTCAAAGCTCAAGAGTTCTCGACTTCTCCTCATATGCATTTGACGTTGCTTGGTCCAACTTGCTAAATACACTCACAGTTGGTAAGCTGAACATCAGGAACAAATCATCACACATGCATTTCTTATATAGATACTAATATAAATATAGGCGCATGTCTATGCATTCCTTCCGCCTCTGAACGACAAAATGATCTATCTAGCTGTTTGGAAAAATACAGGGTAACTCTCGCTGATTTAACCCCTTCGATCGCACGACACTTGACTGGGCTTGAGAAATTGTCTACACTTGTGTTGGGAGGTGAAGTTGTCCTACCCTCTGACGCGGACACGGCCTTGGTTGGTGATCAAACGACTGTTATAAATGCTTACGGACCTGCCGAATGCACTACCACTTCGACAATATTAAACCTAACTAAAAACCCCCATGGTGGACTTGGCCAAGGAGTGGGCCTTTGTACATGGGTGGTCGAGCCAGATGATCCTGATACCTTGGCACCACTTCACGCTCCAGGTGAACTCTGGCTGGAAGGACCTTTAGTGGGTGAGGGCTACCTAAATGATCCCATTAGGACTGCCGTCTCCTTCATAGAAGATCCGGTGTGGTTGGTACAAGGCATCCCCGGCAGGCATCCTGGCCGTCATGGCAGAGTTTACCGCACCGGAGACCTTGTCAAATATCAAGAAGACGGGTCCATCGCCTATCTGGGGCGCAAAGATACACAAGTTAAGATTCGTGGTCAGCGCGTGGAGCTAGGAGAGGTTGAACATTGGGTAGAGAGCATGATTGAGTTGCCTAACGACAGCTCTGCTACCGTGCAGGTTGTTGCGGAGGCAATCCAGCCCAGAGGAGTAGGAAATCCTATCCTCGCCGCTTTCGTTTCTCTTGGTGACAGCACCAGCGAACCCCACGACAATCTAGTCAAAAAGGCAGTACAAGGACTGAATGATCGGCTAGCTGCCAGCCTTTCTTCTTACTTGATACCAAGCCTTTATATCCCGCTGCAGATGATTCCAAGGATGGCTACTGGTAAGATAGATCGGTCAAGACTCCGCTCGATTGGAGCCGCCTTGTCAGCAGGGGAAATTGCACAGCTGAGTCGATCCGAGAGCGAGCGGCTTGCGCCCCAGACGGATGCTGAGCGACTGATTCAAGCTCTCTGGGCGGATATACTGGAGATAAACCCAAATACCATCAGTGCTGATGATAGCTTTTTCCGCATCGGCGGTGATTCTATAGGGGCCATGCGGCTGGTTGGAATGGCGCGTCAAAAGAACTTCAGCCTTACTGTTCGAGATATCTTCCGCCACCCTATTCTACGAGATATGGCAGCGGTTCAAGCCTGACTTTCTAACAGGTACTATGGTATCATTTGTTGGTACGCGGGTAGGAATCGTCTATCATTATTCTACGCCCGTTGAGTGGAGGATTACGCCTAATCGGGTACTTCTAATATGCTGTGTTTATTTCTATTTCCGTTACTCTGTATAGCCAACAGGTTTAATGTAATCATGGCGTCCCCGCAACTAGTTAACTAGTTAATAGCAAGCTGAGAACCCGGCTCTCGCTCCTGCACCCCCCTAATATTATATACTATATCTCATCACGTCCTGCTCGAATTAACTACGTTGACTCGCCAATGTCATTACTAGTTTGTCGTTCGCCAATCATAGGATCCAAGGCCAAACGCCCTATTGTATAGCTTGTAGCTGTTATTCATATGTGTTACCTGATTTCGTAGATAGAATGGCGACATGGTTACTATAGGATTGTATTTTATATATTATTCTATATCTTAGATACTTTTCTCCTCAGCTGACTCAACACTTGTAATTGGTAATATAACTAGTTACAGCCGTCCGTCATTGCTAGTTATTGTTGTTGTACTTCCTGCTTTGCTTACATTCACTATTCCCTGTACAAATAAATCTTCTATCAAAGAGAAAAGCATTCCATCGCAACTCTTTGCCGCCATTATATCCACCGTGACCGGTAGATACTCCGTGTGATTTGTCACAGCTGACCGATATGCGACCTGGCCGATGGGAATGACCATGTCCGGGGTCCCGCTCATCACCGAGATGCGGCTCGTGTTGAAGGGAGACGGTAGCGCTGGACCGGGCCGGTACGTACCGCGATAATTGGGAACTGGGATCCTCGGCACATACAGGAGCAATTTCTCTGAGCACGATGTGTTGCCCGAGGGGAGGATCGAGCGGTTGAACCAGTTCGTGAACCGCGTCTTGTTCGCTTCGGCCTCCGCTATCGTCGCCTTGGAGTTATCGCCCAGAGCCCAGCGGTTGAGAGGAGCCGGGTCGACGTGCGGGAGCCTTCCACCATGCGCGGCAGCGTGGTCAGCGTAGAACACGTCTCTCACCAGCCTTACCTGCTCTTTTGCGCTCAGTATCTCGTATGTGTTGTTGACGACAGCCGCGAGAGGCGGGCCGCGCGGGTAAGTTGCCGCCCAGGCAGCCGCGATGTCGAGGACTTCAACGCGCGCTAACAGGAAACGCGCCACCTTGTCGATAAACCCGAGCAACAGGACGTCAAGATCTGACCTGGGCTTGGTTGGGAATCCCACAGCGAGGATGTGAGACGGATACGACTTGGTCATCTTGATATTTGCGCCATACAGCGCCTTTGCAGCCGCTGCCCACAGTCTCGGGTCGCGGGCGATCAGGCCTGCCGTGTCGAACTGGGGAGCAAGCGGCATCGCACCCTCCAGAGACACGAGACCGTGACCTGGCAAAGAAACTGTTAATATTTACTCTGTACAGGTCACGGCAGGATAGCCAGATCCGGAGACCGTCCAGGCTTACTTGGTCGGTTTCCAAATAGGCCCTGGAGCTGGCTTGGGCTTCTAATGCTGCCGCCAGTATCGGATCCAAGAGCAATGTCGAGCCAGGGATAGGCAGCTTGGGATCGGGGCTCTACGTCAACACCGCTGCACCTCTACAATCTCGGAGAGATATGAGCGTACGTACCTTCACCTGCCGCACAACCAGCCGATGACGACCCAGGATCCTGATATCCATCGCTGCGCGGATTGAACGGCGCATGATAGTCCACCCAGTCGGCAGTGGCCGTCTCTCCGGTTGCAAATTGACTCGTCTTCATCTTCCCAACTACCACAGCCCCAGCGTCAATCAAATTCTGCACAGCAATCGCAGTACGATTGGCGGCAGGGTACAACTGATACCACGCTCGATTCCCGTTGGATGTCTTTAGACCTTTGACGTTGAATATGTCTTTAACCCCCAACCGAACACCCGCGAGAGGCTTTTGCCCAGTTTGGCGATAATACAATCGCGAGGGGACCGCCACAGCAAGGGACTGACCGGGCACATTTGCGGGGAGCACCGAGAATGAGCCATCGGCATTGGTTCTTGTCGTTTCGCTGAAAGCACCCTGAGTATCAGCATATAGCCGATACACCCGGTGCAGACAGCCAAGCGCAGAGACAACATATGGGCCATCCGGAAGTGCGGTTGTTTTGTTGTGGTGGAAGCTGCTCGATAGTACAGTATGATTGCCAAGGGCACGACTGTTGAAGCTCGATGAATCCGAGCCGATAATCTGTATGTGAAGTCCTACCAGGGTCGTCAGCGGAGGCAAGGACTCCTTACTTTCTATTCTCGGCTGCATGGTCAAGACAAATGTTACCTTCTGCGAATCCAATCTGGAACACGTCGTCCTCCAGGGAAAATCTCTTCATCCTGGCCTGCAAGTCGTGAACATCAAAGGCAGATGAGGAATTAATGCTGATTACAGAAATCGGGCGAAGCCACGAATCGCCTGTTGCATTGCCAGGAATTCTCCCGACAACATCTGGTGGCACATAGTAATGGGTATTATCTAGTATCACGGTTGTACCAGTAGAGAAGAATGTAAGGGCATCAACCCCTCGGAGCGACAGAAACAAAGACATCACATTGAGTGCTCGTGAAATAATTCTGGCCGACATGGTTACCTCCACGTTGGTAATTCCTGGGGCCTCAACATTTTCATGACCTGCCCTGGGCTCTACATAGCGACGTGGGTTATATGATGCCAGTTATTTGCTCTATGACGGGCTTCACATACTGCGTGCTGGGTAATCGGCATATACCACCATGAACCTTGTGGGAAACTACACGTGGGGAGCTTCCCCAGTTCCCCATTTTATGATTTGTCGATTTTATAACCAAGACTTCGCCTGGGTTGAGGACCCGGGGGTCAATTAGCTATACAGTTAGAAATAGCTGTCTAATGGGACCTTGGTGGTCAGCATCACGCGGCCGTGAGATACGCCACAGCTGCAGAAGGCCGAACTTGATGCCAAAGAAAGTGATAGAGAAAGAAAAGTGGAAAAGATAACGAACGGCAAACAGAAGGGGCAAAGCATGAGCCCTGCAACACCTTGGGGGCAGATAGCGGCCATCAAAAGGCCCCTTAGCAGCAATGATGGCAAGAAATATGCATGCCCAATTACTCCCCTCGTGGCTTCAGGTATATATTTGAGGCCAAGATAGCAAGGGGAAGACAAACAGGCCAGCGGATCGACAGTATTGCATAGTGATTTGAGAATGGCTTTGCCTTTGTTTCTTACGTTGTGCTTTTGCATAGCTGCACTGGCTCACCCCGCACACCACCCAAACAACAGCAATGGTGACACCAGATATGGCAAACCACTACTTAGTGACTTCGATGCTCTTGGTGCATGGTTCGATGGCATCGCGGCCCTCAAAGGCACCTCGATTCCTCGTCAGCCAAATGTCACCGTTGGCATCGTCGGAGGTGGGATTTCAGGCCTTGCAACGGGGCTGATGCTCGACAGTATAGGCTTCCATAACTGGGAGATCATCGAGGCCAGCAATCGTGTTGGGGGCCGATTCCGTACCGTCTTTGTTGGGGGTACTCAAGAGTTTGCGGAGATGGGACCCATGAGGCTACCGTATACCATTAATTATAAGAGCGATAACTCGACCCATGAGTATACAGACCATCGGATGACATTTCAACTTGCTGAGTGGCTTAACGAGCTGAACGGCTATGACAGCAAGTGGAAAATTGAATTTATCCCCTGGATCCAGCACCATCCAAACGAACTTATTGCCCGAGGCACTGGAAGGCACCCCGACGGCAGGGTCCCAACTCGAGGGGAAATTGCTGCAAATCCCAGCTTGGGCAGACCGCCACCATTGATCACTGCAGAATATAACAGCACTAAGGAGAAAATGAACCGTATCCTTAAGGATGAAAAGACTCTCAGAGCCATTCAGAAGGATATCTGGCGAGCGCATAAATGGGCAATGGATCAGGGCTTGGATGATTATAGCCAGCAGTCAATGATGCGACATGTCTTTCACGCCAGCGAAAATGTCACGGATGCAATCTGGACTTCAACGGATTATGATGTCTTCTGGGACGAGATGGTTCATAATTCAAATTTGGCTCAAGACGGTAGCAAGGATGCATTCGGCGAGACCGAGTGGAAGTGCATCAACGGTGGTTTTAACCGACTATCAGATGCATTCATCCCACACGTCTCTAACAGGCTGGTGCTGAACAGAAAGATAACGAAACTCGAAGCCGTTAAAGATAATACCAATCGCACACGGACTAGACTTTCATGGTACTCCGGTACCGGCAAGAACCGTACTTCTGACTCGAAAGTCTACGACTACACCATCATGACCATACCATTCACCATGACCCGCTTCATGGACTTGCCCAAATTCTCTTCAGTACTAGACCGTGCCATGGGCGAAACCGGGCTGCGCTTCAAGTCAGCCTGCAAGGTCTCACTGCTGTTCAAGGAACGTTTCTGGGAAAAAGGTGAGCGGCCCATTTTTGGAGGATATTCTATCCCCGAGAGTCTCGGGATCGGTGCTCTCTACTACCCTGTCTATGGCTTGAACGAATCACGGCCTGGCCTTATAACGCATTATCGTGGAGGCGATTGGAGCGACCGCTTCGTTAGTATGTCAGATGAGCAGCACACGCAGCTGGTCTTGGATGCTGTGGTGAGCCTCCATGGCGAACAGGCGCGTGAATTATACACAGGCGATTTTGTACGACTATGTTGGCTACAGGATGAACACAGCGCGACATCGTGGTGTCGACCTGATGTAGAGCAGCATAAGTTATACATCCCCGCATACCATCACACTGAGCACAATACTATCTTTATCGGCGAGCATACAGCGCCAACGCACGCTTGGATAAGCTCATCTCTACATTCGGCTGTCAGAGGTTCGATACAGCTGCTGTTGGAACTGGGCATGGTCGAGGAGGCCAAGCAACTAAATCACCGCTGGATGGGGCGGTGGATAAAGCATCATAACTAAATGCCAGAAAGTGTGGCCCATAAATCTACCTTGTGTCCTTGACTGAGCTGGTTCTACCCCTAGCCATTCCATTTGTAGGAATACTTTCGAGAGTATGGTATCATGTGTTATCGTATGATATATTTAGCCATGGCCTTGTTCGATTACAATATATTATATACTTTTCAAGAAAATAAAATAAAATCCCTTATTAATTCTAGATTACAGACTATTCCGAAGGATTGTAAAGAAAACAAAGAGAACATATTAAATTAAAGAGATCTTAAGGAAATACAAGCTTGAAAATGCAGAGCGAAGCAGCCCTCGAGGAGGCTTTGACTGTAATTTCATACACGGGTGTTTGGAAATACTGATCACTCATCCATCTACTTCCTTTAATCATTCACTGTTCATATCTGGTCCAATATGTCCTCCCAAGTCTTTTTTGCAAATGGAGGGTAAGCTGGTTCACAAACGGTATTCGGCTTAGGTAAAATGCCTTCCATAAAGTATTCTTTGACTGCTTTTCCGGTACACACAGAGCCATGGCTCAGAGATGTGTGCTATAATTTGTCAGTCAGAATCAGTAATATCCTCCTAATGATTGGAGAAGACTTACACCGTAACCCCCGTGCTCTAGTAGTACACTACCATCGAAAGTTGCACTGGCATTCTGTGCAGAGGGAAAGGATGTAGCTGGGTCAAATGTGTTCCCGATCACAAGTATGGGAAATTTTGTCTTGACGTCGAAGTCTCCGGAGTAGCGTTCATTTGCCTTCGTTTTCCATCGAGTACAAGTCATTGCAAGAGGTATTCCAACCTGCCCCAAAAGCTTGCTCTCCTTATCGAGTGACTTAATTGTGGATTGGATCTGGTCTAGGCGGTTCAGCCCTGTCTCTTTCTCGGAGCATGGTATGCCAAACGGAGACTCTGTCGGAATACCTTTCTCCCAGGGAGGAGAAAGAGATATTGAATTCTCCATAAAACCAGTCAAGTTACCAGTTCGCAGGTTTTCCAAAGCCCTCGAAAGAAGTGGCCATTTGGGTGGAGTATACAAATTCGGTCTGATCAAGTACTTTGCCACACTATGATCAATCAAGGTATTATTGAACACAAGTGGTTGGTACTTGATATTGTCGAGGAGTTTATATATCGACTTTTCCAGGCGCGGGGCCGTTAAGCCTGGACGAGCTAACGCACACTCCCTTGGAGATATAACACACTGTTGAAGGAAAGCAGAAAACACTTTATCCGTGTCCGCCCATAATTCGATATCACTAGCGTGAATATAGTCAGATAGCTTGTATGAGAGATGGATCGTTTTTAGAGGAAATCCAACATACTAGCCATTATAGTAGTCGTGGAAGTTGACAACACCATCAATAATCATTCGGTCAATCCTATCTGGGAACATGGCTGCCACTGTAGCGCCAAGAACTGTGCCATATGATAGCCCTAATATTGTATCATGCGTGAGCAATTATCGTATTTCATTAAGAGCTGTAGATACATGACTCACCCCAGTATCGTAGAAGGCCATCTTCTTCCAATGCATCAACAATCTGCATCAAGTCTCGTGCAGTAAAGGCAGTGCTTATAAGTTTCCCTCGCTGGTTAGCCTCGGGATATCGATCGCATATATCCGCGAAGATGGATGCGGTTGACCAGAGCCTTCCCAAAGAGGCCCGTTCTTTCGGTGATAGTAGCTCTTCATATCGTGCATTGGAGAAAGCAGCCAACCTCTCGTTATTATTTTCAAAACAAGAGAATGTGAGAGTAGTTTCGGTTCCACTGCGGCGGAAATTAGCCGTACAAATCTAAGTAAACATACGTTAACTTGACGCCGATCACATACCGTGGGTCGTGGGCGATAAGGTCATGATACCCGCCTGTTAACCTGTGATATAATTAGCAAGTATTTTCTCGAAAAGAAGCATGTTTGGCTAAGTCTAACGTTTGAAGGATCTTAGCTGCGCCCGCTAGGTTTGCCCTAGCCCCAAGGCCCGGGCCGCCAAAGTTGAATAAAATGCTTCCCTTGCTAGGGCCATTGATTGCAGGGACTTTCAGCAATTGGAGATTAAGGGTGACATTTGAGTTTGAGTCGGTATAGTCGAGTGGGACACCTAGGGTACCGCATTGAATGGGAAGGGTGGCGTTAGTGATATCACACGGACCCCAAGAAATTTTCCCCATAGACTGATTGCGGCCTGGGATGGTCACAGGCGAGGCAAGACCACAGGCGAGAAAGCAAATGGAAAGGAAGGTGCGTGATAAAAGCATAGTGCTCGCTGAGTTGGCAGAAGTAGAGATGGGACAAGCAACAGATGGGAATTTCGTGTGCTTGAATAAAGACGAAATGAGCACATTTTGGAAGGGCAGATAGCCCTATTAAATAGCTAAACATTCTTGTTATAACCTCCAGTAAGCGTAGTTGACAGCCTAACTGCTTCATGTCGACCCAGGTGCCTGACATGAAATGAGGTAGGCTGTGATGGGTATCTACTACTGCCTCTGGTACTCTGTAACTAACCGAAGGATTAATTGGCTCGTAACCTGTGTAAGGCTATGCTATTTTACGGGGACTGGTAAGCATGAGTGCGATATGGCGGCACATGTTGCCGGAAACGTTGAGTTCCTCTGATGGAAGATGCACTGAGAAGCTGAGACAGCGTCTTGGCGCTTCCTTCGGCGGCTGCGGATCGCCAACGGCGCCAGATATCGCTACATTGGGCCTAGCGTGGCCGTCCTCAGCCGCGCGTCTGAAGGAAGGGCACGGCCACACAAACTAACCTTCTTTTCTTCTTTCACTTCCGGCTTGGCAGAGCGACATGACCCCCCCAACATTTCTATCTCAGCTGACGCCAGGCTTCACTAACGTGAAGGCGCACCAACACATTGTGTAGTGAAAATTGAAACACGAGAAGTGGTACTCCGTACTCTGTCTGTACTCCATAAGTTCTGTCACATTTGTGCTGATCCCCATTTCAATAACTAATAAATAGGAATCACTTGTGGCATAAGCCATTGCCCCCTCCACCCCTTCCTTTTTTACCTATTCAGGACTCTATGGTACGGACGCAGGCCCTTTAAGCAACTTTGATTTACTTGAGTTAACTTGAGGAGTCCCCAAGGGAGAATACTCATTGATTCATAATAATGGAGATGTGTTATCAGCAATAGTGAGGTTAGTCGGACCTATGTAACGCTTGCCTCGAAACCCAGTGCTTTCTTTCAAGCACCTTTTATACCCGTCGTTGGTACGGAGTACAACTCCCATAATGACGCTCTATAAGCAGATTTTAGGAAAAGGAGCTGGTTAGCTATTTATCTTCTCACTTCTCACCCGGGTACTCCGTAACTTACGTCTATTTAATTCTTATTCGCTTCTAGGAAGTGGTCCTTTGAAGGCTAATATGGAGAATAATTGTCTGGTTTGTGGACGTTGTATGGAATAGTTACTCTGTACGACTTATACCCTTTGACCAGCTCACAGCCCGCACGGATATATGCTATAGCCGCATACCTTGCAACGATTCGTCGTACCATTGCTACCCATATTCACCAAGCAGGCTAGCTACGTGGTACTCCCTTACTAAGTAAGTTCTCATCTATTTCTCTAAAAATAAATTCCTCACCTCGCTCTGACTGCATGCTCCTTCCTGGCCCCATTTCTTTACGACTAATAACCATTGATTAGTTATCTGGGCGTTGCTAAATCCTCCAGTGGCGTTGTAATATTTCTTTTCGGGCCAGGAAGGGTACGGGTGATCTGCACTGAGCAATAATTCCTTTTGTTTTCTCTTTCTCTTTCTTTTTCAATCTTCATATATATAGGATGATGGTGGGTTTGCTAGTTCTTAAAAAAGTCTGTAACTCCTACCCACAAGAGCATATGATCTCCCAGAGACTCCTAACGCCATACCTATTGGGAGTACTCCGTATTATTACCAAATAACGGAAATGGACTCCTTCCAGCGATCCCAGTTCTCAGATTATATCAAGAAGGTCCTCTTCTCTCACAAAATTCCAGGCATCTCTATCTCCATTGTACAGGATCGTACTATCGCATCTGGAGCATTCGGCAAGTCAAGTTTAGACCCATCCACAGACTTTACCCCTGGCACACTCATTGGCATCGGCTCTATTTCCAAATCTCTCACCGCTGCAGCAGTTACACTCCTAGTTCAGGACAATGTCAATTATCCTCAGGTTCAGTTTGATACTCCTATGTCAAGCCTTCTACCTGATGATTTTGTTATGCCTGGTGAAAACCACCAGGATGTCACTGTGGAGGATATATTGACCCACCAGACTGGTATGCCGACGTAAGGAGTCTCCAATCTTCGTCGCTTCAATTTCCGGGAATTAATCATTGTCCATTTATAGGCATGAGTTCTCTGTGTTTGGTTCCAACGCAGAGCAGCCGGATGACCCTCGCTCAATCACAAGAAATCTGCGAAATTTGCCCACCATAGCGGCCAACCGAAGTGAATTTGTGTATTCCAATATGATGTATATCGTTGCCTCCTACTTAGTGGAACATGTTACTGGGGATAGCTTTTCAGACTTTCTGGAGAAGCGAATATTCCTACCACTTAAAATGGAGTCTACCAGTGTCCAGCCGTGGCGCGCACTAGCTAAGACGAAAGGACGGAACATTTCAGTTGGATATATATGGGATAAAAATGCGAAAGCGTTCAAATCATCTCCCTTCCTGGACCGCCCAGAATCCCAAGGCGCCGGACAACTGATCACAACCGCCACCGACCATGCTAAATGGATCAAAGCTATAATAAATCGAGAAGGGCCAATAACCGAGGATATTTACAAAGTCCTGACTAAGAAACGAGTGTTGGAGGATCCATTAAAAGATCAGTGTTCAAAGAACCCGTCTTTCTATGGACTTGGCTGGCAAATTCAAGACTATTCTGGTTATACTATTGTGTCTCATGAAGGAGGAGAGGCCGGATCAATGTGCGATAACTTTTTCGTTCCAGGACTCAATTTTGGAGTGTTTATCTTCTGTAACGCGGACCACTCTCATAATGTCATCAGTTTGGTGAAGTACCGGCTGCTTGACCAGGCAATTCTCGAGCGACAGGGAGGTTTAGCTTGCATAAATGACAACCTCCAGCCCAGCTTTGAGCCAGATTGGGGTCTAGGCTTTGACACTGGTGACCATGATGACCTTTATGACGACGATATTCAAACAGAAGAGGATCTTATACAACAGCTTTGTCCTGATATGAACGGGCTACGGCCTCAGCCCCAGGAAATACCATTGGACTCCTACACAGGGCAGTATTGGAACCTGGGTTACCGCGGGATCAAGGTAGAAAACAGAGATGATCAACTGTTTATTGACTGTACTGATCGTTCAACGCCATTTACGCTTGTTTTCAAGCACATGTATAGGCAGATGAAGTACATTGTATATGTCAAAGAGGTCCACGGAAACGACATATTCCCTATTAAAGCAGAATTCGTACTTGACAATAACAACAGAGCAACGAAGCTGGGATTGCAGCTGGAACAGGCCATGGATGGATATATCTGGTTCGTACGAAGAAGCCTATAATAGACACCGAATATTAGTTTTAGTTCGCCCTTCAAGCAAAAACAGTGTTCATTTCAACTATTATAGCGGAGGAAATAGCGTTAAGCAGTTTCAGACCCTGATATCATCAGACAAACTCTATACAAATAGATGATACATGATACATGATATTTGGCGGTGTTTTTATTCCTCGGAACTGTCGAGCGGGTCTTTCAAAGTCGTAAGTGGTCGCAGCACATCCACAACCTCATGGTGCAGGTTTTCCTCTGCTAAAGAAACAGGAGAACTATAGGACCTGTCCAGGACATTCGGGTCTGCTCCAGAGGCCAATAGAAGATTCACAACTTCCAGCGACCCACCAGCGGCAGCTTGGTGCAATGGAGTCCGACCCCAGCTGGTTGCAACGTTCACCTCTGCGCCAGCATCCAGCAAATGCCGCGCAATTTCATCATATCCTCTGCCGCATACTTGGTGAAGTGCAGTCCCTCCACTCATGGTCCTTGCATTTGGGTCGGCCCCCTGCTTGAGGAGGAGGCGGACAATATCTTCATGTCGACCCTCCGCAGCCCAGTATAGCGGAGTCCAAAGATCCACGTCTTTCGACTCTACATCCGCCTTGGAAATGAGAAGTCTTTCGACGACTTTTTTATGCCCACGGCTGCACGCTACTTGAAGCGGGGTCCGGCCCCCTCTAGTCGAATGATCAACATTTGAGCCAAAGTTGAGGAGAAGATCTATAATATCGACATGGCCTCTCTAGTAGCAAAGCATTAACAAATATTATATGAAATACTATGGCGATATGGAAATTAAACATACCTCAGCTGCCCGAATTAAGGGGGTCACTCCGCTCTCCGTGGTGCAGTCGACGGTGGCACCATTCTCTATCAAGTACTTAGCAGTGTCAGTTAAGCCAAGGTAGCATGCGTGGTGAAGAGCCTGGCCTGGCTCATCAGGCGGCTGGAAAAGATCCTTTCTTGGTTGGTTTGGGGTATGAACAAGCAGCCACGCTTGTACCTGCGTCTCTGAGGAGAAAAAATCGTTCAATAGACCAGAAGACTTGTCATCGAGCGACATTCCCGCATACGCGAACCAAAATTCGCATACATAGAGGAGAAGTGGAAATTCGTCCACGTCATCTCTAGCGCCAGCTCTACAGTCCGAACCTATGTAGTGGGATATGTATAGAAGGCAGCTTCGGAGAATGAAGCTAGAAACAAGAGATTTATCAACATAGAACTGGGCAACTAAGGGGCTCTGGCAGTTCAATGGGTGAGTTGAGATCAAATACTCTTTAACAGAAAAGTGGGATAGCCGGAGTTCGCTGAATGTTTCATTCACTGTAGTTGTAGTAGCTCTGCTGTTATTTTCGTCGTTCACGTCTGCAACTTCATGTTCTCTTTCAGCTACCGACACAAGGCTTCCTAGTATCTCCAAGATATCATCCTGTGGGTTAAAGAAACGGCCTTCCGGATCAAAAGGGGTATCGTCATCTGCATCAAGAATGGCTGCTTCGGCAACTTCTTCTGCGCTTAGTGGTCTCCGAGCTTCAACAAGCCACCACAGAGCACGGCGAGCATAATCCTGATAGTTTGTAGGGATACTCTGGAGTATTCGCTCATAAGTACCATCTAAGGTCTTTGGGAGCGACTCTAGAGTTTTTATCAACAGAGCCTTTGTCTTGCATCTTCTTAACTCGCTGAGTTGGCAATCTACCCAACGAAACCTACAGCCCAATAAATTATTATTGTCTACTGGGGCGGCAGTTGACTATGGGAAGGGAAATGTACTTACATCCCGTCTGCATCAGCGATTAGTTTCCTCTGGATCTCCGATTTCAATTTCGGTGGCAGTTTCTTCAGCGCTGGGTCAGAGGAGAGCTGTGACTGTATATGATTCGTAATATCCTGTGTCACGGAGAAGCCACCGACAGCGACCGCAGTGACCATTGAAAGAGGAGAGAGGGCTTCTTTGATATCACTTTCAGGCCTACTTGTAAGGAATACATGTAGATTTGAAGGTTCCCATGAAGAGATAGTCGTGAGGAAATCTAGCAGTTCCTGTCTATTATCCAGGGGGCATTCATCAAGCGCGTCGATAGCAATGAAAATATTTTCGATAGCTTCAGACTCTGCAAAAAGTTTGAGGATAGAGATCAAGTCCGATAGTGCCGGTGTTTCGCTGCCAAAGTTGCATTTTTTCACGTAGAGGTCCCTAAGCTCCTGCGGTACATCTGGTGCCTTGGTAAGCAGCCGTGAGAGCAGGTACCGTAGGCAGTTTGTGGCGCTTTGCTTCGCGGGCGTGCCAAAGTCGAAATAAAAGTATGACAGGAGAGTATTGGCCTCAGAGTCGTACTCTGCCTGCAGATGTTCGATGACAGACGAACTAAGCACTGTCTTCCCGCTTCCAGGCTTCCCGTGCATCCAAAGGATGGCAGGGCCGGTGCTTTTCCACTCCTTGAATGCCTGAAGCTCCAGCGCCCACTCTCCGGTCCCCTGAGAGTGCTTCTTCCGTGCATCTTCATGGTTAGACCAGCTTATGCCTTGTTCGACAGCCGAGAGCCATTGGATGATTTTTGAACGATATTCCCCCTTTTGTTGCTCGTTTCGGCTGGCGGTTATGTCCTTTCCCAGCTCGACGACAAGGCGATTGGTGTCAAGAGTTAACTTGGTCTGGTCTGCAGTCAAGGCGAGGTTGAAGCTGGCCTTGCACCGTTCAAGAACTGCAATGCTGCTTTTGATCTCCTTGCTAGTAAAGGGCCACTTCAGAGCCCGGACACCAAACTGCCTCATTGGGTTCTTCTTCTGCTGGAGGGTTTCGTCTTTACCGCTACCAGCGCCACCGGCCTTTTCCAGCTTACCAGCCAGCTCTAGGAGCTCCCCCTGGCATCTGGCCAGCGCACCATCTTCTCCCAGGAGCAATGCAAAAGCCGGTAAACGCTTGATCGCCTCAGGGTCGCTGGTATCTTCGGCCAAGTCGACTATCTTGCGTAGCGTTCCCTGAAGATCGTTGATTTCACCCTCGAGCCATTTTATTTCCTTGCGGGCATCCCTGACCTCGAAGTAGAACTTGACTGTGAGATGCAGCACATGAGTAGTCACCTGGATCAGACCGATCGCACTCGCAGCGGCTTCCATTGTGTTGAGACTTCCGTGTATCTTGTCGAATTTCCTCCCAGAATAGCTGTGTCACCTTCAGGCGGCGGGATACCACCCTTGACAATAATATATAAGTATCTGCTCCCTGGATCTGTGCCTCCGTCCGTCATATTTATTCTTCTTGCTCTGGCAGACCAGGGCTTCCCGTCCCACCCCTCACTACTATTGGCGCAATGCAGGGATGTCATGCAGGAAGGATCCGAAGGATCAAGCGGGTCCGTTTAACGCTCTTATTGGAAGGCTTGCTTCGGGTATACAGCCCAGATGGCACAGGTTTTGGGCAAGGAGAGATTGGTCAAGAGTCTGTAGTAAACGTTGGAAAAAGACACTCATAGGAAAGTTTGCACGGAGCTAATCTGCTAAATAGACTTAACTTGAGACGAAAAACCGGAGATAATTAACTAAGTACTTCCGTACGTACCGTACTTAGACACCTTTTGCCCCTGTCTTGGAGAATAACAATATCAAAGTGGATAACAGCCTTAAAAGGGGGTTAAATTATATTACTAAAAAGAAACTAACCGTATGGAGTAAAAGACACGGGAGTGGCCAGGAGTAAGTAGGTCTCTCAGTATAGTAGTCTCAGTATAGTAGCTCACAAGGACAAGGCAACGAGAGTAACGATATCAGACGTCTTCTGTAGGATCCCTAGAGGCATTACCTGATTCTGTGTACTGTTGTGGGTCTGCAAGTGTACGGTCGGGGTTGTAGTTATATAAACTGATTCCGCGATGGTCTATGGACGATTTGCTATTATAGTTACAGAGTTATCAGTTATAATTATTCCAGAGCTCAACTAATTAAAATTCTCGGGGGAATTGGTTATGCAACCTCATAGTTAACTACTCTGTAACTAGTGATAATACATATATGAAGTGGTGTTAAAAATCTATTAAAAGATTCATCGCGCAAGATCAACTAGTATAATAAAGCCTAAGCCAGGAAGAGGAATAATTTTGGACGGCTGCGAAGAATTATAAAAGCATCTCCAATAGGCCCAGTCGATGGTATATCATTGCGACAGAGTTGGAATACCATAAGTTGGCTAAGATTGCTTGACTGAGCCGGCGGAGCGCGGATCGAATGACCCTCTGCCCACTATATAATTCTGTTCCGTGAGAAGTAAACAGCAAGATCGATATTGAAGGCATGTACCTTACGCATAGTGAAGTTATCACGCTATTTCATAGCTTGCAGGTACATATCTATCTCAGTAAGGTAATCATCTCGTTTGAAAAAGTTATTTGCGTCTGAGATTATCCGACGATTCCCCTCTATATAGGAGAATGTAATCGCAGTAGAACTTTTACTTTGAAGAGCGTGGATATAAACGGGGGACCCTGCTCGGCGGGCCAGATTATTCTAACTCCCTTTCTTGTCGGCCTTTTTAATTTTATATTGGGTTTGATTTTTCCAGGCTGCTTTGGTGGCATCGCTCGAAGGTAGGTCGCGGGTAAGTGTGCCTATACGGACGGCAGTATCGTGGAAATTTGCTTTCGCCCCCTTTCTATCGGGTTTCGAATGTAGTTTATCATCGCTTGTCCAGTCACTGAAGACTTTTCTTAAAGATATATCGATTTCCTCAGGCATTTGGTAACGGGTATTTTTTGATCGCATGGACATAAGTCTCAAGGATTTGCCCTTCCTTACTTGAGAGTAAAGCAGGGGACTCGTACTTCTTTGGTGCCATTGGAAAGATACAGTCGGTGGATAGAAATCATCGATCAGTCCCCACCCACTGGTACCTCATCAGAAGTACCAGCTGTACCACCCTCCCACTCTAACACGCGATAAATAATACGACAACGCATTATTTTAGGTCAAATAAATAGTAATCGAAGGAGGACGATGGCATGGTGAAAGAAAATAGCTATTACTGGCCATCTTTGGTTGGTGGACCAGGAAGTGTGAGCTTTTTCAGCAGCTCTTATCGAATAAGGTTGGAAGCTGGCCAGGCTAGAAACGGAAAAAGTAAAACCCCGAATAATTTAGCCGTCCAGTCGGGAATACGTGTGGTCAGAAGTCTCTGGCCAATAGAATAGGATCGCCAAGAATCTCACAGCAGTAATTGACACTAGCAGTCAACACGGCCTAATTGACCGCAGCCCAGACCTTTTTGGGAGGTTTCTATGACCTGCAATCATCAACCAGCAACACCAGACCTGATTCCTCAACACGACCTCTGGATGCTCAGAATGCCATTGACCATATTGCCTTGTCTGTAATATTTTCGTTCCTCTGGCGCTATTGCGCGGCTGCATGGGCTGGATTTCGACAGTTCGTCTATCTCCTGTTATACCTTCTTTTGGGTGTATCCAAGTATAAAATACCGCATGATATCGAGGCTACTTCCTCCGCCGACCTCACTTCCACCACGTACGACATGGAAGAAGCTCCACGAGCCCTTACCCTCTCCAATACCGAAGCAGCACAATGGAACAGAGACATTCTACTGGAATTCAAGGCCGCCTTGGAAAAGAACCCTGCGGTGGATCTAATATCAATGTTCTCCGACTCTTATCATCGTGAGCATCGAAATGCGCAGTATTCTCAGCTGTCTTATGCTGCGAAAATCAATCTCCGAACGCTAAATGAACTTCATGACGCCTTTAGACATGACCCGGAGGTCAATCTACGATCTGCATTTCCAACAAATTATACCCGTAGGATCACAATGGCGACTGGATCCACGGATTTGTCGCCCGCAGAGAAACGCACTTCTGAGAGAAACGCTCCCGAGTTCCGCACGCGTCTTGATCTTGCTAAGACTGCTTCAGTTATATTTCCGTTATCTGAGAAGGTTACCTCTTTGCTTGCACAGCCAGGAGAGTCAGGGCATAGTGGGCCAGGCGATGCGGCGCATTCACTCCTTCTCTCCTTGAAGAAGCTTCTTTGGGAATCGACAAAGCTCTGGGAAAATCCTGTTAGGGGTATGGTTGTCAAGTGCAATGAGGACATAGTTGCCAAAGTCATTACAGGAAACAAAGATTACACGGAGTACACGAGCTTGAAATTTCTTGCTAAACAGGCGCCTGATGTTCCTGCACCAAGACCACATGGTCTGATCGCTTTCGGGCCCTTTCGGGTCATGTTCATGTCATGTATTCCGGGCATAACCTTGACCCAAGCATGGCCTAGCCTGTCTCATGAGGAAAAGTTATCGATACGAGGCCAGCTGGATGAAATCTTCCGCCGACTGAGAATACTTCGACAGGATGATGGCTATATGCTTGGAGGTGTCTCTGGAGAAGGGGTCAAAGAGCTCCGTGTTGATGAATGCGCCCTTTTTAAAGGAATCACCGCGGCTATCAAGTTCAACGACTTACAATTCTCCGCCCGCCACCATGGCAGCTCCACTTATGTTGAATTCCTTCGTTCCTTTCTGAAGAATGACCACTCCACTTCAATGCATGGATCGGTGTTCACGCACGGTGATATTAGGACTGATAATATTATGGTGAAACAGGATCCCAACGGCCGCTATATTGTTACTGGACTTATTGACTGGGAGTATAGTGGCTTTTATCCTGAGTACTATGAATGCACTGGGCTAACTCGCACTTTGAGTCTGGTGGATGAAAATGATTGGTATCTCTATTTGCCGGAGAGCGTTTCCCCAACGCAGTTTCCCGTACGTTGGCTAGTTGATCGACTTTGGGGCATCCATCTGTCCCCATATTCCTTGGAATGGGCCCCATTCCAGAATCAGCCCCCCTGTTCTCAATGATTATTATCCAATCATTCTATCGATCAATACCTTATTTAGATATACTGCCCTATATAGTCCCCACCAAGAATAGGCCCCCTATTCTATATAGAATTGGGGCCTATTCTACTTATCCTAGTAGATTATATAAGTATAATATAGAGAGCTCCAGAGGATATTGATCTTGGAGGTATTAATCTAAGGGGTATTAATCTAAGGGGTGTTAATCTAAGGGGTATTAATTTAGAGGGTATTAATCTAGGGAGTATTAATCTAGGGAGTATTAATCTAGGGAGTATTAATCTAGAGAGTATTAATCTAGGGAGTATTAATCTAGGGGGTATTAATTTAGAGGTACCTCTTATCTATTTATTAGTATTTAATAACCTCTTACCTCTTTATTATTATAAACCTTTCTTTTCTTTCTTTAAACTACCTTCCTAAAATAGTTAGACTTTATTCTAGCCCAGGCTAAAATTAAGCCTACTCTTATAATACTTAAACTTACTAGTATTTTATACTACGTATTTAATATATAGTTAACTATAATATTTTAGCCTAGACTAGAATCTACTAGTTATAGAGTCTATAAGTCTAAAAATATTTTTAGATAATAGACTTCCTTTTTAATAGCTTATTCTAATAAGCTATAGTCTATTATTTATAATAACTAATATTAATTATTAATCTATACCTTATATAAATATAGTATCCTTTAGAGTTCTATTATTACTTATCTTAAGGAGTACTATTAATTTACCTCTAATTATACTACTATAATTATCTAATACTATAAATAGTACCCTAGTATTATAAATAATTTAGATAATATTAAGGCGGCCGAAAGTTATAGAGTAAGTCCTTATCTTATAATATATAATAGCTTTTAATATCTATAGCTATTATACTAATATATAATTATTAAACTATAATTTATATAGAAGTATACTATAATATATAATTAGATCTAAAAAAGTCTAAAATTTAAGCTATATAGAATCTTATTTATATTCTCTTTTAGGCTATAATATTTTCCCCTTATCTAAGCTACTACGAGGCCTATATAAGTTACTTATTTAATAGATCTACTATATTAATCTTAATAGGCCCTTATATATTACTATACTCTTACTCCTATTATCGAGCAACCTATAGAATAGAACTTACGCACCTAATAGCTAGTACTCCTTTAAGGAGTTAATATAGGTATAATATTAAAATTTTCCTAACTAAATCTAAATATTAATAAGTATATCAAGGTTTTATTAACCTAAGTATTTACCTTAATAAATAGTTATAAATATTTTATCTATTAAGTTATTTATTTTATTATAGCTATAATCGAGAGCAAACCCTTAAAAATACTTAATATTATAATCTAGAACTAATATATTAATATTACTATAGACCTTATATATATTACTCTTATATAGATTAACGCACTATTAGTTATATCTACCACTACTATATATACTTTACTTTAATTTCTAATTTAGGCTAGAATCTTATCTAATATTACCCTAGAGGATATAATAGATCTTCTTGAATCTATTATTATAATAGATAAGCCCTTTTTATAGTCTTCTATTATACTATTACTTACTATTCGAGTATAGGATATTAAGGTATCTTAGTAGTATTATACTACTAATATAATACTATATATATCTACTCTTATCTATATAATAAGGAGCGTTATTCTTTATATTATTAGTATAAGGTTCTATTATTTACCTCGTATAGATTATATAATATATATCTAGAATACTAGTAGTAAATAGCTATTAACTAATATAGCTACTATATTTGCGGAGTTATTCTCTATTAAATTATATAGCTAAATAATTATTAAGAACTTCTATATTAAACTAGTAGTCTAGTAGTCTAAAGACTACTAAATTATTATATTTAGTAGATATAATATAACTATAGGCTATATCTATAACTTCCTCTATATATTAATAGATTAAGCTAGACAAAGCCTATAGTCCTTAAGCTTTCTTTTAGAGAGTAACTTTATCTACTAACTAGCTACCTATTCCCCCTCTAATTAGTCCGATAATTAGATCTAAGCTATCCGTAGCTATAGCTTTATTAAGTTATATTAATTTTACTAAGTAAGTTACGTAGCTCTAGACTACCTATATTAGGGTATTAAAAGTACTATATTTACCACTATCTATTATAGCTTCTTTATAGGCAATATACTAAAGACTATAGAGCTTATAAAGTACCTAGTAAAGGCTAATACTTTTATTAGTTACCTTACTTTTACTATTCTATTAATATCTAGGTAGCTAATAAGAGGTATAGAACTATCAAGCCTTAATACTAATAATACTAGTAACCTTTCCCGTAGTATTTTTATCTATAATTATTAGCTTATTACTATTTATAAATATAATAAGACCTCTAGTATTACTAACTACCTAATTATTATTCTCCGAGTTTATTTACTACTAGTAGATAATATTCTACTATTCTACCTAGCTAGGATTCACCCTTTTCTTACCTTTCTATATATATTATAATAAATCACTATACTAGAAATAAAAGTAGCTAAATTACTACTATTACCCTCTAAGGCACTACCTATCTTTACCTCTATAGTTTCTAATACTATAGCTTCTCTAAGCCCTAAATACCTTAACTACGAAATTACTATCTCTAACTAGCGCTATATTACTATTACTATTAATAAGATATACCTATAATAGTTTATTATTAAAGATACTACCTATACTCTCTAGGTAGATCACAGTAACTATATTAAGAACTATAACTATACCCTCTTATTTAATATACTCTTATACTTAATAGATAAATTTATTAGTACCTTTAAGGTAGTAAGCGCTATATACTATTACTTCTTCTACTTTACCCCTCTACTACCCCTATTACTAACTAGCTACCCTCCTAGTATAGTACTAGATTCTAACCTAGGCTAAAAATATTATATATAAAATTATTATATATATATATAAGAGTATTATATAATTAAAAACTTAAGACTAGACTAAAAATAATAAATACTACCTATTATTCTACCCCTAATATTTTATAAATATAGTTAATCTAAAGTAGCTAATAGAAATAATACCTTACGTAAACTTTATACTCTACCTATAATATTTAGCCGTGATCTAAATATTGCGAAGTCTAGTCTTAAGTAAGCTTATAAGTTTATAGAATAAGGACTATACCGATTATATAGTATAAATAGCTAATAGTAATATAAACTATAAAGAGAGGCTACTACTAAAATTATTAGGAATAAAGAAAATCTCCTAATAATAATACCTATAGGGATTAGTAAAAGTACTATTATATTTATTAGTATATTATTTACTATAAGCTAGGTTACTATTATTATAACCCTATTTATCTCGCTATATTAAAACTAATTAGCTAGATCCCGCGAGGTAAGTATATTATCTACTATATAGTTAAATATAACTAATATTAAATACTTAGCTATTATATTTACTATACCCGAAACCACCTATTCTTACTCCTTTATTACTTAGACTAAGGCTCTAAAGGCCTAGGGTTATTTAGCAAGAATTATACCAGACAAATACTATATCTATATATATAATATTAAATAGAGGGAGTAGCTTATAAATATAGTATAGCTAAAATCGCTAGATATCCTACTAGTATTATTTAGTAGTAGTCTACTATTATTAGATGAAGCTCTACTAAAGGTAAATATTAGATATAAGAATATTACTTACTTATAGATATCTTATTAGAGAGTAAATATTATTAGATAAGTAGTAATATATTTCTCTAGCTTATAAGTTATTGAGGAGTTAAAATATTATATAAGTAATAGTACTATTATTTATACTTTAAGTATAAATATTATAAATAAGTTAGGCTAGTACTTTTTATAGCCCGTATACTATCGGGGTATTAACCCTAAGGACTACTAGAATATTATATAGAGGCTTACTATAAGTATTATTAAAGTAGTGGTTACTACGTTAGGCCTTGGAATAGGCTTTAATTTTTATTATATTAATTATATAATTTATTAGAATAGTATATATTTACTTATTAATTTAGCTTAATTATTATTATAAGTAGGCTATATAAAGGGGTTATAGGCTATATTAACTATAATTATAATATTACGCAAGCTTAAATAACTATAAAGTACCAGGGACCCTATACTATAAAATTTTACTAAGTATCTAGAGGGTAAGTAATACTTAAATTAAATATTTAATAAGTACTTAGATAGTTCTATAATACTAGATAATTAGTACTATCAAGCATTAAAATTACTACTATATAGTATCTATTAGGGGATCTAATTAACTATCCTAGATATATTACTAATATTAATACCTCTAATAGCCTCTTATATAATAAGTAATAGTCTATATATTAATATTAAGTCGCTTATTAACTTTACTCGCGTAATTAACTAGGCCTATACTTAGTATTTCCTTAACTAGCTCCTAAATAGTAACTATATAAATACTTATACTCTAAAGTTAGGTATAGAAGACCTAAAGTATATAGCTAGTTATATAAGATCTTAATAAACTTTTATAGGTAGTTATATTTATTATTAATACTTCCTTCCTCTCTAAGAGCTATTTTATAATAGCTTTATTAACCTTAAATAACTATGTTAGTATAATCTACTAGTACTTAATATTATCCTCCTTACCCTCTATATCCTATCCTTTTAATAACTCCTTGGGGTCGAGACCTTAAATATAGAGGAAATAAAGAAAATACTCTATTAACTATATTAGAATACTATATAGTATTCTTTAGTACCTAGCTACTTTATTAACCTAACTCACTTCTATTAAATAATATATATAATAC
>JACOIL010000095.1:0-57306 GCA_014839955.1 Trichophyton simii
CCGGCCAAAGCCTCTCGCCCACCCAGCCCACCCATACGGAAGTCTAATTATATAAAGATAGGAGTATACTAGAGAAGTAGTACTTATATTTATATAATAATCTAGCTTATATAGGGTTAACTATAATAATAGGAGTATTCTAAAGAGATTAAGGATAGTAGTTAACTAATAATAAGTATAAGTTTAATATTTAAATATCTAGGAGTAGAGTTAGTATTAAATATAGATTTAGATATATATAAAAATATTAGACTTCTACTACTTACTACCTACACTATTAAATTTAGCTCTTATTAGTAGTAGCTAGCTTCCTAGTTATCTACTTATTAGTAAATATTATAATCTGCCTTTATAGTAATTAAATTAATAACTATTTTAAATATCTACTACCTTTATTAAGTAAGTACTTTAGTAATAATAATATCGAGGAAAATATTAATATAGAAGAAGATAATAGAGTAGGTAGGATATAATTAGTTAGTACTAGCTTAGTTACTAAATTACTACTAATTTAATAATTTAATATATATTTATATATATTTTTATACTATTAGTACTATATTCTCCTATTTTTTTATAATCTATTCTTATATTTTATATAAAAGTTACACACTATTAAGGTTCTAGCTAATTAGAAGTATTAAAAAACTAAACCTCCTTATATAAAAAGTGGTGATATTTTATAATACTTGAATTACTAATACTTATAGTAAAATTAATAAAATTATATATTTTAAATATATATTTAGTATATAAGATAGTATATTTAGAATTTAGTAGTATATTTATCTATATCTTATATAAATAAAAATACTAAATTTAGAATATCTTCGAGCTATTAATATCTTTATTAATATTTTTACTACTACTAGTACTAAGTCTATTAGCCCTTATTTATAGCTTATAATTGTGACGCCAGATCATATGATAGGTCACGTGCCTCCCTACCAAGGCACCCACGTGACTCTTCTATACTTAAGAACTATATTACTTATTCTCTTATAGAGAAGTTAGTAATTAGCTTACTACTAATTTTATCTATATATTTATTATTTACTTATTTATAGTCTTATAATATTTTTAGCTACTAAGCCTTATAGTTCTAATTACTCCTATTAAAGAGGATATTCTATTACTAAAATAAAAAAATAGTACTATATACCCGTAGAACTACTAATACTACTTAAAATAAAAATCTAGGAATAGACCCCCTTAAGGTCTATTAATAGATTAATAGCCCTAGAGATTATTCTACTTAAATCCCTTTTAAAAATAAGTAAGATAGTTCTACCCTAGCCCTAGATAGCTAGGAATACTAGTAGACCAATTTATCTTAAATTAAGGGCTATACTAATATATCTACTAAATAATATAATATAATACTATCTAAGAATAAAAGGGTCTAGTAGCCTAAGGGTCACGGTCCCAGGGTCTATTATTAAAGGGACTATTCTACTTATTAGGCTTTATAGCCTAAGTAAAATACTCCTACCTTAGGTACCGCGAGCTAGATAACTAATAAGAGTAATATAAATTAAAAACTTAAACTTTAGCTCTAAAAGATATTATATAATCTCTAGTATTTATAAAAATATAAGGAGCTCGTGGACCTCTAAGCTAAAATCTCTCTTCTATAGGTATAGCTTAAAGAAGATAAGGCCTCTAATACTACTATACCTTCTAGTATCTTTTAAGCCTAAGAGCTTAATTAGGGTAGCCTACTAAGTCTATTAGTTAAATTAGTCCTAGACTAGGACCTCGTTAAAATAGCCTAAGTCTATTATTACAAAATAGATCGGGACTACCACGAAATAGCCTAAGACTATTACTATAAAATAGATCGAGATTATCTCTATAAAATAGGCTAGGACTATTACTATAAAATAGATCGGGACTACTACTATAAAATAGACTAGGGCTATTACCACGAAATAGCTCGAGACTACTCTAAAATAGGCTAGAACTAGATTATTTATTTTATAAGATATTTTAAATAATTTACTTCTAATTAGGCTAAAAACCTTTTATATATTATAGAAATAAATACTAATTAGCTAATAAATTATATAATTACTAACTACATAGATTTAAATAAGTCTACTATATTAAGGGCTCTAGGTAAATTATACTTAGTAGACTCTTTACTAAAAGAGATAAAAGGCGAAATTATTTTACCCCTAACTATTTAATTATAGAATAAGCAAGGTTTTATATTCTCTAGTACTAACTAAAAATCTAATCTAGATAATATTTATTAGAGACTAAATTACTTAATAGATTAAATAGTTCTCGTATTTTAAACCTAGTGGGCTATACTATTATTAGTCTAGCTAGAACCTATAAACTAAGCCTAACTAATTAAATAAGAACTACCTTAGATAAGCTTAGGGGGTGCGATAGTAATAAACTAAAAGCTATAGAGACTATTATTTAAAATTCTAGAAATACTAGCTTAGAACCTATAAATACTAGCTAGATTAAGTACTATCTTAAGGGGTATACTAATATAGATTATAGAACTACTTTTATAGTAAGTAACTTCCGATACTAAGGAACTACTAATAGAGAATATACTAGTTAAGAAGCTTCCTAAGAAGTTTAAAGTATATAGTATTAAAGAATATAAGGACTACCTAGTAGATTACTAAATATTCTATACCTACTAGGAAGCCTACTTTTAAGGGAATAATAAGATAAAGGTTCTAGAAGCTACTATCTACTTTAATACCTACTTATAGATCAGATAGACTAATTATTACCTAAATCTAATAGAAGTACCTACCTAAACTAAATTTATTTATTAGCTCTAAACCTAGATAGAGGATCTAAAAAGATCTACTAATAAAGTAGATTATTTCTATCTAATAGCTAGATAAAAGGAGTACCAATTAGTATATAATTTCTCTATCTATTTAGAACTCCTAGAGGGCTAAATATATATTCTATATTTAGAAGAGTACCGAAAGTCTTATTTATTAGATAAAGTCCTTAAAATTATTAGAGCTAAATTTAGTAAATATACTATAAGTATAGATTAATTATCCTATAAAGACCTTATCTACTAGCTAGAAAAGGTAGAAGATAATATTAAAGAATATAGAGACCGCTTATATAAAGAAAGCTTAAATAGACTCTCGACCCTAGGACTAAAATACTTAAATTACTAAGGAAATTCTAATAAATAGTCTAGCTCGAGATTAAGATATAAAACTAACTTAAAAAGGCTATAGAATATAGTAGATAGATCTATAAATAAGAAATTATTAGATAAGGATTAAGGGATTAAATAGCTCTACTATAAAATCTATAGACTAGGCTATTTAAATAAATAGTACAGGGCTTAATAATAAGGTAAAGGGGATTAAAAGGCGGAAAATAAGCTAAAAAATATAAAAAAGGTAAAAAATATATAAGGCGTATCCTTTATATTACCCAGACTACTAATACTAAACCTTTAAGCTAATAAGAGCCTCCTATTATCTCCTTTACCCTACCTATAAGGGTCTAGATACTAAAAGAAGAAGCTTTAATTAATACCTTAGTAGACTCAGGAGCTAAAGCAAATTATATTAGGTAGTTCTAGGCTACTAATAATAGACTAAGCTTAGAGCTTAGTATAGTAAAAATAGTTAAGTTTATTAAGGGCTACTACCTATATTACTTTAGTAAGTATAATATATTAATAGGGGCTATTAATAATAAAGGAGACTCACACTTCTTTATATATAAATTCTAAACTCTACTATTACTAGAAGGCTATAATATTATTCTAGGCTTTCTATAACTAAGGTCTATTAACCTAGATATTAATTAGTATAATAATATATTTATTTACTATAAAATAGACCTTATAAAAGAAGAGGAACTATATCTTAAAGCCTTCGATACTATAACTAAGGTTCTAGTAGGTATCAAAGTCTATATATTATATATCTAACCTATAAAAGATAAATAATAAGATATTCAAATCTTATTTATTTGAACTAATAATAATAAAAGCGCCTTAGAGACTATATTACTTAATATTTTTAAATACCTTAAGCCTTATACTTATATCTTTAATAAAAATAGCGCTAAAAAAGCTCTATATCTATTAGGGGCTAAATATTAAATTAATCTAGAACTAGAGAAGTTACTACCTTTTATACTAATATATAACTTATTATAATTAGAGCTAGGGTCCCTAAGAGAATACCTAAAGAAAGCTATAAGTAAAGGGTAGATAAGACCCTTAAAAAGCCCAGCTAGTACTCCTATCCTTTTTATATTTAAGAAAGACAGGGGGCTAAGAATATATATAGACTATTAGAGTCTAAATTAAATCACTATTAAGAACTAATACCTACTACTACTTATTAGTAAATTACTAGACTAGCTATTAAAGGTTAAGTTCTTTAGTAAAATTAATATTAGGAACGTCTATATATAAATACTAATTCACAAAAAAAACTACTAGATAACTATATTTTAGACCTAATATAGGTATTTTAAATACTATATTATACCTTTTAGCCTAGCTAATACTCCTACTATCTTCTAGGCCTATATTAATAAAATATTTATAGATCTCCTAGATTAATTCTATATAGTCTACCTTAATAATATTCTTATTTTCTCTAAAATACTAGAGGACTATAAAGCTTATCTTATTATAGTTTTTAAGCGACTTACTTCTATATACCTCTATATTAAGGCCTCTAAGTATAAATTTAAAAAGACTAAGATATCCTTTCTAGGCTATATAATTAGCTTATTAAGAATTAAAATAAAAGAGGACCAAATCTTAATAATTAAAAAATAACCTACTTCTAAGTCTATTAAGGAGGTCTAATCCTTTTTAAGCTTTACTAACTTCTATAGAAGATTTATAAGGTCCTATATATATATTGTAGCCTCTATATTTAAGCTAACTAAGGGTTATAAGAAGGGGGAGAAGAAGTTAATCTTTTAGTAGACTCTAGAAGTAGATTGCTTATTTAATAATCTAAAGATTAGATTTCTAGTCCCTCTTTTACTTACTTATTTTAACCTAACTAGGTATATCTAGATAGAGCCTAACGCAAGTGATTTTATAGTCTTAGCTATCCTATCTTAGCTATAGAATAATAATCTATAGTACTTAGTAGCTTTCTAATCTAGGAAGCTTACAAGGGCTAAAAAGGGCTATAACACCTATAATTAGGAGCTCCTAGCTATAGTAGCTACTTTTAAATACTAGAGGCACTACTTAGAAGGAAGTTAGGCCCTAGTAGAAGTCTTCTCTAACTATACTAACCTAAAGTAATTTATAATAACTAAAGTACTTAATAGGAGGTAGGGAAGATAGGTAGAAGCCCTAAGTACCTATAATTTTATTCTATTATACTATTTTAAGAAATTAAATTCTACTAATATACTTAGTTACTGAGTAGATTATATAGATTTCTATAATAGAATAATTAATTTACCTACCCTATAGTAGAAATTAAGATATTCTATAGAATAAGGGTAGGTACAAAATATCTATAAGGAAATAATACCCTTAATAAGATAGCTCTAGGTATTATATAAGTAAAACTCCTCGCTATTTAATTATTATACTAGTCTATCTAGTTATTATATACTAGAATATAGAAATCCTTCTATTAATTCTATAATTTAGTCCCTCTTATCTAGCTTATTAAGCTAAAAAACTACTAATAGTAATAGAAATATACTTAGACTCTTCCTTATACTACGCCTATTAGTTAATTATACCTTAATAGATAAGATAGCTTATACTAATATATTTAAATCTTTTAATTCTATACTTCGGAGAGTCTAAGATTAGAACCTTTATATATTAGAATATAGAAGTAAATTAATAACCTTTAATATATTAAAAGCTAATAATTATTTATAATTTATTAATACTCACAGAATTATTCGAAGGGATTAAAAAGTATATATTTTATATAATTCTATATTAATTAGTAAAATTCTATATATTAATTATAATAATCTATAGAGGGGTTATTTTAGAGTTAAGAAAACTATTAAGGCTATTAAAAGTAAATACTATTAGTATAGCTTATTAGTAGATATCTTAAATTATATCTCTATATATAATATTTACTAAAGGGTAAAAGCCTATAGATATAAAAAATATAGAGAATTTAGTATTATTCTACTCTTTAATAAGTCTTTCGAAACTATCACGCTAGACTTTATTATAAATTTACTACCCTCTAGTTTAGAAGGTAATACCTTTAATATCTTTTTAGTTATTATAGATATTCTAACTAAGTTTACTTTATATATCCCTTATACTAAGGATATTAAAGTAGAAGGACTAGGATACCTAATATTTAAAAATATTATTAATCTATTTAGTATACTAACTAATCTAGTAATTAATAGGGGTACTTTTTTTACTTATAAATTCTAGTCTACTCTTTACTTCTATCTAGGTAGTAAAAGGTAGCTTTCTACTACTTTCTATTCGCAAACTAATAGCTAGATAGAGTACTAGAACTAAACTATAGAGTACTACCTAAGGTACTTTACTAACTTTAATTAGGATAATTAGATTAGCTAATTACCTATAGCTTAATTTATCTATAACTAGTTCTAATATTTATCCACTAGTGAGGCCCTAGTGGTGGCTCTAATAGGCTATAAGCCTAAGTTATAAATTAATATAAGTTCTAAACCCTCTAAGTTACTACTAGTAATAGAGGCTATAGAACATATATTTATACTAGATAAAATATATAAAATACTTCTATCTAGACTTTAGAAGACTAGAGATAACTAGAAGAAGTACTATAATAGAAATTATCTACTAGTTAGCTTTAATATAGGTAATTAGGTTCTCCTAAATAGAAAGAACCTAAAAATAGTCTGTCTAACTAGGAAACTAGATTATAAATATCTAGGCTTATTCTAGATACTAGAGAAATAAGGAAGCTAAGCCTATAAGCTTAAATTAACTCCTATCTATAATAAAATTTATCTAGTCTTTTATATATCCCTACTTAAGAAATATAAGTAGAGAGAGGGGAAAATGCTACCCCCTAGGCCTAAGCTAGTTAATAGTAAGGAAGAATAACTTATAGATAAAATCTTAAAAAAGAAAGTTAATAAGAATAGTAAAGTACTTAGATATAGAGTCCGTTAAAAAGACTAGGGCCCCTTAGAGAATACCCTAGAGCCCCTAGAATATATTTAAGATACTAAAATATTTAAAATATTTTAAGAGAAAGAAGTAGAAAGAATAGTAAAAGCTCCTACTTGTAAAAAGTAAAGATAACTAAAAGACTAAGTAAACTATTCTTATCTATATTCTTATATATAATTAACTTTAATATACTAATTTAATCTTTAGGGTACTATTCCTCTTAAATTCTTATAGATTTCTAAGTAAAATAATTTAGGGACTAAAGAATTAGACTGAGGATAAACTAAAAAAGCCTAAAAAGAGGAATACTTAAATAACTATAAATAATCACAAATAATTATAAATAATCACGGATAATTAATTCCTATCTATACCCTAAAATATATTTCTTAGAATAAATTATTAAACTAGAAGAGGATTAAAAAGCTTAATAGAATTAGAACTATTTAGTAAAATAATTCTAAATCTATTAAAGATAATTTAAAAGGCCTCGAATAATTAAAAGAGAAATATATTTAGAATTAGTAAGAAATAAATAAGAATTTTTAGTAATTTTTAAACCTATATCTAGAAATCCTATTTAGATAGAGGATCTCTACTTAAAGATTCTACTAATTCCTATTAAGAAAATTTAACCTATATATAGCTCTATCTTATATATTAGCCAATATATAGGAAGAATATAGGAGATATTCTATATCCTATCTATTAAATAAGCTCTTTCTATCTATATTTTTTTCCCTAGAAAGAAAGGGTTTTTAATAGTTTTACTAAGGCAGGAGATAAGATAGAGATAGAAGACTTAAAAAAGGATTAAAAAAGAAGGAATTAGATCTCTATTTAACTAACTATCTGGCTACCTAAATACTATTCTAGATTTAAATTTAGAGATAAAATTTTAAAATAAAAAAAAAACCACCGAATTAAAAAACTTAACTCTATATATCGAAGTATAACTTATAATCTTAATTATTAGAAAAAATTAACCTACGGTACTAATTAATCTAATAAAGTTAGGTATTCTTCTATTTTAAATTTTCTATCTTCTCTAAAGTATTATAACTAGACTAGTGTAGTATATTTTAGTAGAAAAATATATTAAACTTAGTATTATCCCGAGGATACTAAGGGGGAGTAGAGTACTTATACCCCTATATAGTATCTATAATTTAATAAGCCCGAGTAGTATCTCTAACCTAAGTAGCTCGAGACTATATTTCTTAGACTAACTCTATTAAATAATTATATAGTTCCTTATACTCTCGCTTAAGGGCTAAAGCCACTAACTACCCTATACCTCTTAACCTAAATATTATTATCCTAAGATTAATAAATTAGAATATATCTAGTATCTTAACTATCTAAAATACTATTAGTAGGACTATTTTACTTAAAATTATATAGAATTTTTAGTTTTCTATTTAACTTACTAGCTTATAGTAGTAATTAACTTAGTAGTAATTACTATATATCCCCCTCGTACCTCCTAGAACGTATAGTATATCTCTCTAGCTTAACTAATTAAAGCACCTTTTATAAGGCACTCTCCTAAAAGATACTACCCCTATTAGTAAATTCCTAAGAATTAAATATACCTAATAATATATTAAATTAATTATATATTATTACAGATATATTTAATATCCTAATTAATCCTTTAATAAATAAGGGGTATTTATTAGAAAATTAACCAAATAATAGAAAAGTCTAGGGGAATTTAAGTAAAATAGTCTAGAAATCAGGGTATTAGAAATTTAAAGGATATTAACTTCTTAGGAAAAGGGTATTAAATCTATAAAATATATTATATTTTATAATATATACTAGATTATCTCTCTAGTATAAGAGCGAAGATTAAGCAATATTTTAAAAGAAGAAAGAAAGGAGTACTTTACTTAACTTTCTATAGAAATTTTAGTAAAAGAGAGTAGGACTACTTAACCTTAGATTTAGTTAGTTTTCTAGAAGCCAGGAGGCTTAACTAGGGTCTTTAAACCCGTGAATTATTAATTAAATAAAGAAGAAGAAGAAGAAAAAAGTAGGAAAGGAAGGCCTTTATATATTTAGCCCTTCTTAGATAAGTTAGTAGACTATCTAGAAGGATAAGGCGTCGACGATACGTATTTTTTCTTACTTCTATTTAGTAAATCTATTAATAGATTTAGATTTAATAAGATCTATTAATATTAGGTACTAGAGATAGTACCTAGAGAAGGGAGAAATAACTATAATACTAGATCACGTAATAGATTATATACCTCCCTACTAAGGTACCCACGTAACTCTTCTATACTTAAGAACTATATTACTTATTCTCTTATAGAGAAGTTAGTAATTAGCTTACTACTAATCTTATTTATATATTCACTATTTGCTCGTCTATAGTCTCACAGTATCTTTAGCTACCAAGCCTCACAATAATATCTAGCTAAGTATACCCTTTATACTATTAATTTTATCTATAAAACTATTAATCTTAGTAAGTATATTTTAGTTACTTTTATTACTCTTTATAATTACGAATAAGCCTTTAGATATATAATTAAGTACCTTACTAATAATAGCCTTATTTTTAGTCTTCCTATTCTTCGGCCCCCTATAAGTATTAATAATAATCTAGCCCTTAGATACTAGAGTAATAGTTTTAATATTACTATTATTATCGCAATCTTATATCTAAATAAGTATATTTTATTAGTTTTAGCCTACGCGAGCTTAAACTTTCTACTATACTTTTATTAGGGCTATAATAGTACTCTTTTTATTAGTATTAATCTTATTTAATATATTTATCTACTAGTCTAATACCTAATTAAGGTCTATTTTTAAATATATAATTCTAGATACTATAAATAAGGTAGTCTTCTATCTCTAGTAATTATAGATCTAACGAAGCAAAGCCTTATAAGACTAAAGAAAAGACTAATAAAATTTTTATTTAAATACCTCTAATATATACTCCTAGAACTCCTTCTTATCCTTATTATAATATAGATTAGAGTACTTAATATACTAATAAACTATAAAAAGCCTCTTACTCTTAAGAAGATAGGGGCTATAAGTAGAAGTTCTTCTAGTTACTAGAATAATAATACCGGATAAAGGAGTAGGCGCTAGTAAAGAGGTTATACTAATAATTTGTAAAGTAGTAACTTGTAAAATATCTAGTAATAGTAGCTATTCCTCTATTATTATTTATTCTTTATTTAGCTACTACTCTTTATATTTAAGATCTAATTCCGCTTTTAATTTAGTAATTAAACCTATATTAAAGGTAATTCGAGGCGTCTCTTCTAGAAGAGGGACTAGCTATAAGAGCCTTAATATCGAAAATAGTAACTATATATTAAACTACTTCCTTAATAAGTTAAAATATTTTCTAAAGAGATTTATATATAAATTACTATAGGTAACCCTTATAAAGCTATTCTATCTCTATTAGTTATTAACCTATTATAGTAATCGAGACCTAAAAATTTAAAGTTTAAAATAGTACTTAATTAAGTTCTATTACTAGCTATTACCGAAGTCGTTACTTAATTATAGAGTAGCTAAAAGATACTACGGAGCAGGGGGGGAGTAAGGGTACCCTTGTTGATTAGTAGAATGACTTCCTATTACGGTAATCGAGGGTTGTGTAATGGGTGCCGTTACTGCTGCAGACTCCCTCTAATCAATGTCAGAGTAGTATAGATCGGGAATGATAGCTGGAACAACCCCCCCTCCCTCCCAACCCCATCCTCTCCAGCCCTCTTCCATCCCCCCCATCCCCCCCTCCCCCCAACATCTCTTCACCTATGACGTTGATATTTGGATCGTATTCCTTGCCTAGCGCACATTCATTTATATCCGGCTGCTCTTATGCGCCCAGGATGCAGCGGGACGCTTATCTCATCAACTCTGCGACTGCCGCAAGTCTACCGGTTTCATACACTCTGTATCTGTATCGTCTGTCAGATAGAATGCTTGCTGCCTTGTAACAATATGCATGTATGCACTCCATACGTAGTCGAACAAGGAAGAAGAAGGCTCTGCCCGGCCGATGACTCATGGACACAGGCGCAAGCAATCGAAGACAGGCAATAACCTCGCCGCATCGTCGTCCTCGGAAAACGCCCCAGGGTGTGAAGCCAACATCGTGTCTTTTTTTTGCTGCCCAATGGCTCCTTGGGTGCGAGTGTGTGAAAGCCTAAATCTTGCAGCCCAATCGTGGCAGCATCGGATCATGGAGTGAGAAAAAAAAACCTCTTTTTCCTTTTTTTCACCTTCTTCGCCTGGCCAAGGGACTGGAGAAGAGAGTGTTTTTTGCTTCTTTTTTTAAAAAAATGGTTAGGGCCCGGTACGGCCTGTGTATTTCGTTACATACTGGTCGATATTTATAATTTTGGCCTTTGAATGTTCAGGCTCGCCGGGCCACGTTCATTCGTGGGGGCTGGATGGGCTGAAACGTCGGCGAGAAGGCCTTTGGTCTTCGTAAGCTTGAATAATGATATGAGAAGCGTTGAGGGCTATTTTTGTGTCTCCTGTCGGCAGTGCTGTCTTTGTTGACGCCGTTTCCTCTGTCCAAAAACCGAGAAGTTATGTTTAGTATCAGCTTGTATACAAATAATCAGCTTTTTATGGTAAACGGTGGATCAAGGGAAGTTTTCCAGACTCCCAGCTAAGAGTCGGCTTAAACTCGACCCACCGGTGGGAAAAGATAACTCGTTAGCTCCTCTTTCTTCCTTCACACGATGTCATCATTCCGAAGTAAAACGGCTTGTCGATATTTGCCCCTCGTCAATCGTTCATCGTCTCGGCTTTTTCTCAAGTGAGAGAGAGAGAGGGAGGGAGGCTGCATGGCAGGGGATAACAGTCGAACATCCCAGTAGATCTCGCTCGTCCTGCGTGTCAGAGCCTGTAACTAGCAGATTCTTCCCTCAACTCGTCCTCTCCTGCTGCGTGGCTCTCCTGTCCTCTCTCTCTCTCCGTCTCTGCTCTCCCTGATTCTCAGTCTGTATCCCAATCCAAGAGCCAACTCAACGTCAGATGTAACAGCGAGGAACACAGCCTTTTTTCTTCAACATGGTTCCATAGGCGTCTTCCTTAACGTATAAGGGCTGTGTTTGTGTTTCCTTTTTTTCACTTTCTTTCTGCCTCACATTCACTCCTGCTGCTCATCCTAGCTGTATTAATTACTTACATATTAGTACCATATGTATACGGATATGCAAGTAGAAACTTTTTCTCTGCCTCTCGTACCTTCGATCGTAGCTGGAGGAAAGGAAAACTTCCTTTCGGTCTGTCTCCTCTGTCTCTCCTCTGTCTCTCCTCTATCTATCTCTCTCTCTCTCGCTGGCGTAGGCATGGCCGTCTCGCGTCTCTAGAAGCCCACCACCACTGGCAGTGATGAAGCCGGCCGTGCAATCGGGACCGTACCCAGCAAAGAAAACAGCCGTCGACTCCACCGGCGAAGAAAAAAGAAAGCAGACGGTCGACCAGAGTCTCTCAGGATGACTCGTTTGGCCTGCGGGTGAAGAAGAAGAAAAAAAATACAGGTCAAAGAGAGAGGGCAGAGGAAAAAAAAAAACCTCGACGTCCTTTTTCTGCCCACAAACACAAACCAAAACCTCAACCTCGACATCTCCAACGTCAACCCAACTTCACACACAAACCGACACTCTCAAACCACGACGAGTTTCACCTTGCTCGTTTGTCTTTGCTGCTGATATTACTGCTAGCAGTCAGCTCTGCCGCCTGGCTCCGTTATCTTCGGCCATATTCACGCTGATCGTCGTCCCGAGGGTCACATCGCTCGCTCGCCCGCAAAAAAAACCTCCCACCACCACCAGCAGCAGCAGCAGGCGAGCAGCAAAGGAAAAAAAGGACGAAGACGACGACGACAGACAAAAGCCTCCCACGGCGTGTGCAACCGTCAGTCCAACTCTTGACGCTCCGTTCTGCTCAAAGGGAAACCTTCCGTGTCTCGTATCCCAGTTTTCCTCGCCGTCGTTGTCCCTCTATCTACTCAGCTGAGCCGGTCAACCGTACCAGACTTGCGCCCTCCACTCACCCCCGTCCAGCAGCCTCTCCGGCCTCTTTAGTCCCTCTAATCTCGCCTTTCTTGACTGTTTCCCTGCATCTTCCTTCCGCCAGGAGAGCATCTACTCGATCGTCGACGTCCCCGGCTCAGAAACAGCCCCGGTTTCAGACCCTTCATCAGCTCAAGCATCCAACAACCCCGCCATCCGCAACACTGCGTACTCACGGCTATAACCATCAAGGTTACGGAGTACAGACCAGACAGAAGGCTACCTACCAGATTACTGAGCAGCACGCCCAGGCCTTACTTTTTTTTTCCCCCTTTACTCTCCGTGACATCGGTTTCCGGGGCTACTATCCCAGTTCTGTCCCCCTGCGATTTTCTAGAAGGGCCACAAAAAAATTATATACTTCAGTCGCATATAACTGCCTGGATATATAACTTTTTTTTGCCTTTTTATTATTTATTTACTTTTTACCCCGTTGAACCAACCCCTTATCAATATATAACCGGAACATTAACCCCTTTCCGCGCTGGTCAAGACAACTAAAATAATAGTTCTCGGATCCCCCACACGCTACAGACAGCCACTTCGTTCTCGTCTTCGACTTTCAACTCTTACACTCTTCGATGGACCACATGCTTTGTTCACTGGAATCTATACTTGAATTGGAGCTCAGAGCAACTGTATACAGGTGAAACGCAGATATCTGCTTCCAGACAACACTCTTTTTTCACACTGGGAGCAACATTACTACCGCAGAGTGGTAAAAAAGGGGGTGCGGACATTGAGTGCAAGAAAAATAACACGAAACCCCCCCTTTAGCCATCGAAGACATCATCTCCATCGACCAAAAAAAAACATCAACAGAACAACGACAACATTCATCCAGCAAACGACTGAAGTTTATCACTACATCAACAAACAATCAGGCTCCGCAAATTTGTTTGGGTCAGAAGTTGTCGAAACCACGGCTCTCTTCCGAACCTAAATATCGACCCATTCTTTCCTGCGCGTTTTGAATCGCGTCATGTCTTTCGTCAGCTCACAGCAATCGTACGCCGCCTTCTGCGAAGAATTTGATGAAGATGCGAATGTAGCAATCCCAGAAACAAGACGGGTTGCAAACATTTCCGCCAAAAGGTCAAAGCCGGACCTTCACCCAGTGATAATAAGCGCAGACGGAGCCAGCGATTCTGGCTATTCAAGCCGTACTGCGGCAACAATTGGGAGTAGCGGAGAATCGCTTGCCAGCGGTGCCAGCGGTGCCAGCAGCTCGTACGCTGTTTCTATGAACAACGCCATGGCTGGAAGAGATATACCTCGTGTGAGGTCGCGGGGCGATGGAGTGGATAGAGAAAAACAACATAGCCGCAAGGCAAAGGAGAGAGAGCAGAAAGACATGGACGGAATGCAGCACGAGGGAATGAAGCCACCTTCATCACGAAGCTCGAATCGACCGACCGCTCTTACACATGCACCCAAAGCCCGGCGTCGAGAGTCGATGTCCGCAGGAAGGCATCCGCCCGGAATGTGCGCCGAATGCGACCGCTTTGGATACCACGCCCAGGGTATGATGCCGAACATGATGGACGCCTCGTCGTACTTCAATCAAATCCCCGGGTACGACGTACCACCGTCGCCTCAAACTCCTCGCTACCAACCAATGGACATGGGCATGTCCATCACTCCGGCCATTTCACACTCTCGTCGATCAAATTCGTCTTCTTACCACCAGCAGAGTCGTCCTGTCAGCTTCCATCCTGGCATTGTGCCTGATATGAACATGATGTACATGGCAGGCGGTCCATCGGCTCCGTATGGCAACAGCCATGCTGGTCCACCACTCTCTGCCTCAGCCTATACGAACGCTTACATGGGCTCTCCCTTCGATTCATCCTACACTCAGCCTTCCCCAATCATGGGCTCGTCTTACGAAAACTCGTCCCAAGTGATGATGCATTACGAGCGCCCCCGCACCGCATCTATGTCTCGACCTTCATCTGAGCGACCAAGACGAGGCTCGGTCTACGGCCCTCCGGTTGTGGAAAACACCCCTCCTACCCCGAGCCATATGCCAAACTTGGATCGCAAGTTGGAACGCCGACCATCGAGGGAACAACGTGCTCGCCGGCAGTCACGCTCGTATCACGATGAAGATTACTACCGCATGCCGCCTCCTCGCCTTCCAGCATCCAAGCCAGCGCAGCCACAGCCTCCTGTTCAAGTGATCCCCATCACTAAGCGACCGACTCCGAAGAAGGCCGTTACCACGCCAGCAGCCACCACGGTGGTTCATCGTCCTCCATCATTTGATATGTCCAGCATGCGCGAAGCACTCCCAGCACCAAGGGCTAACCAGTACCATCACCAGCCTCCCCAATCTCAGCGACGGACGAGCCGCAGTACCGCTCGTGAACCCTCTCCAGAAAGAGGGACGACCCAGGTAATTGCAAGCACCAGGCCACGGAGGACTGCTACATACTACGATGCTGCTAGGCCTGCCAGGGTCACTGTAGAGGCTCCTCGTCGCCCACGCCGTGTATCGACATACGGAATTGAACAGGAGAATCTTTTAGAACAGAAGCAACGCGAAGTGGAAGCATACCAAGCTGCTCGGGCCCCGAAGGCGCCAGAACTCACTACTGAAATGGTCCGAAAGGCTTCTCGTCGCGTCTCCAAGGCCCGGACGATTCACCAGCGCCAGCCTGAACCAGAGCCAGAGCCCGAACCAGAGCCAGAGATCGAAAGCCCAAGCGAAACTGACACTGACACTGAAAGTGAAGAAGAAGAGGAGGAAGAGGAGGAAGACGATGAGGAGGAGGAAGAGGAGGAGGAGGAGCCTCCCATGCAAGTTTACCCTGTGTCTCGCGTCCATCGACAACAGCCTCGACAGCAGCTTAGACAGCAACATCCACCAGCACCACCCGCACCACCGGCCCCTCCAGCTCCCCAAGTGCCACCAGCTCCAGTACCACTCACAACTGAGATGCTCCGCAAGGCTGCTTCTCGTCGGCCACCTCCAATCCCACACAGTGAAACCGAGAGCGACGACGATGATGATGCAATTGAAGACGATTCATCATCTGAAAGCAGTGACTCGGAAGACGACACCAGTGATGTCAACACCAAGAACGGCAGTGCCACTGGCTCTCGAGTTGACGACGATAGCATCACCATGATCATCCGAGGTGTTAAAATTGGGCTATCTAGTGATGCCATTGATGGGAAGACCATAAACTTCCGCTCAGGGGAGGAGGGAGGAGTTGAATTGAACATTGGCGGACGGAAACGGGATCGATATTTCTTACCACGTTCTGACACCGCTAGCACAAGCAGCCGCAGAGAAGCCGACGAAATCAGACGCCTACGCGAAGAACACCGCGCCGAACGTGACAGTCGACGATCCAGCCGATCCGGATATAGTGGACGAGGCCTACTAGAGTAAACTGCTTTGAAATACCCTCTTTGCTTCCACGGATGAGTGCGAGAACACGCCAAAAATACCAAAAATGGGCAAAAACATTTAATTATACATTCGATTTATTTCGGGACCTACCTACCCCGTCCGCATGACTTCGTTCAATCAACCTATCTATTTACTTTTGGGAGGCCGTTTGATATTCTTTTTTCAGTTCTTTTCTGCCTGGAACAAAAGAATGCTTGGATAGGGAAAGAGTAAAAAGTCGACGGGATACAACAAAAGTTTTATAAAAAAAGAGTTAGTTTTGGTTTGTTTTTGGAAGGGATCAGCTGTCTTTTGCTTCTCCCTTTTCGTCTTCTGCACCTTTTCCTCTATATAACTGATTTTGATTCCTTCTACGTTTTCCCACGTTTCATTTTTCCTAGCCTTATTCCTGATGCCTTTTTCCTCTTTACTTTTTTTACACCTTTGATCAATGACCTGATTTCTTGCATGCATTGTGTTCAAGATACCTCACCTGTTTTTTCGCCATCCGTGTTTTTGCCTTAGCCCTTTGCATACGCCTTCAATTACCTATTTATTTCGTCTGCTACGCCTACTACCTTTGTTCACCTATGCTATACACGCGCTCCTACTTATGATTTGTACGATTGTCGACGATCTGATGTGGTTATGATAATATTATTCCTGAGGCATTTACCCACCATCTCATCCCCTTACTTGCCCCCACGATCTCAATGACCCGTCCCCAAGTTCTGCATTTACACCTCACCCTTGGATTTGTTTCTGTACCTACCATTTGTCCACCTTACCTTTCCTGCATGCAATTCAAGTGCGCATTGCTTTGCATGATTGGTTCCTTTATTTTATTTTATTTTGGATCTATTCCTTCTATACCGTTAATTATTCTTACTTTTTCATACCCAACTTTTATTCTTTTTTCGTTCAGTTGTGATGCCGTGCTTCATCCTTTAATATTTCCGCCTCGCTACTTAATTTGTTGATATCCGGTTCATGGGGTGCGTTCCGCCTTCTCGCTCAGGACCCTCGTGTTTCTTCCTCGCGGCCCGATGCGAAAGCCTCACGTTTACTCATCCGTTCATACCAGAATCGACCTGTAAAATGTACAATTTGACTATTCCAGCCAGCGTTTTGTCTTCTTTTTCTCTCCGATACCGACCGCCTCGATACGTTCGCAACCCCAGGTCGTCACACAGAGTGTTCACCATAATTCCAGCCAGCTTGTATCCCCTCCTCCGCCTTGTTGGTTTTAGCTAAGGTGATATCCTTTCTTACCCTGGCGAAGGACCCGGGGCTTCCACACTTACACACAGAGGCTTCCATTCTAATTTTTTTTTTTTCTCAATACGTTTTTCTTTCACCTTTTTTCCTGCGTGATAGCTTGACTCAAATATATACTCTCGCACATAGTTCATGTATTACACTTTCAAAAACACGTGGTCGACGCTAATTTGCCTACCTGGTTGGACAGCAGCCCGTCATCCTATAGCCACCGTGGTTAATATGTCTGTATGCAAATAACAACATCGCCGTCGTCATTTCGCTTTTGCTTTGCTGTCTCTTTTTGCCTTTTGTGGCTTTAAATCGATTAAGGTTTAGCTCCCGCAGATGGTCTTGGCAGATAATTTCACGTGATATATTTCTGGCTGACATAAGCGATAGTTGCCTCGGCGACGGCGAAAAGTAAACAAAAGACTTCCCAGCCTCATCATTTTCTTTGCTTGACATTTACCCGCCACCGCGACATCTCTTGGTCGCCCACTCCCACTCTCTCTTTCTCAACAATCATATCACTTGGTAAATGTCACTTACTTCTTGATTGCTCTTTGGTCTCGTCTTTGTTATTCACACACATTTCACTAGAGTCGACCACCTTTACTCGAAGTATATCTGACAGCATCTGAGTCGTCCTGCCTAGAGGCAAGCAAAGCCCCCATCTTGGGGCCTGACGCATTCCTTGCGTACACACCGAGACTGCCTGGATTAGAGTCAGGCTATCATGGCTCCAGCTCCTGTCGTTTCCCGCTCAGATGAAGGGGTCTTATCCCCTGGATCCGCTTCAGTTGTCGCCGGGTTCCTAGAGTCGATAAAACGGACAACGCCATCAAATATCAAGAACTTCCTTGACCCCAGAAACATCCCGACAAAATCGCTCGAAATGAAAATGGAAGGGACGAAGGTTCTCGCTGCCCGAGATAAGGAACCTACCACGCCTCTACCTGTCTATGGCGAAGGAGCGATCGACCCGCATAGCATCAACATGCAAGGCATGCTGGCACTTTTTGCCCTCCTTGGTGCAGCACTTGTCATTGCAGCAATTTGGTTCTTCTTCTGGGCGAAGAATGGAGGGTTCATCTGGCGAGAAAACGACTGGGATGATTATAAATCAACAGTATTACGACGAAAGGGTCCTGATGGCCGAACGCTTTCCAACGCCACGAAGAGTACCGCACTTGGTGGAGGAAGTATTGTTGCGAGAGAATACCGAGATTATGATGACGCCACCACTGCCATGGAAACGGAAACCGTTGCAACGGGTAAAACGGGTCGCACGAGAAGAGGTTTCATTGCCATGAAGAAGAAATTGTTGCGTCGACAGAAGGAGTCCGACTGGGAGGGTGGCCACGACGAAGATATGCGGGCGTACCGTCATGAGAAACCTGCACAAGTTGGTGGCATGAACCGTGAAGCTGATGGAACATACCACGGATCTGACTTTACCCCTACCAACACACACACCAACACGCACAATGCACGTAGCGAAGCTGGATATACCTATACCTATGATGAAAAGAGCGAGTGGACACAGAGCCAGGCAGGTTATACCAATCAGTACGAAGAAATGGACATTTCCAGGGGTCGGAACGTGTCTGGCTTTTCCTTCGTTGCAGGTGAAGATAGCGTCTCCCATGTAACAGAGGAGCAACGGCCTCTTCGCGAACCTTCTCCACCGCCGCGTCGCAGGGACACCGACCGTCGTACTGCTGGTAGTCGTACTGATGCCAGCCGTACTGATGCAAGCCGTACAGAGGCCAGCCGTACGGAAGCGAGTCGCTCTGATGTTAGTCGCTCTGAGGCCAGCCGCTCGGAGGTTTCAGATACTGAACGTCGCTCCCGCCATGCCCGGCACTCCCAACGCCCCCGCGGGCCTAGAACGAGTACCAGCAACAACCGTCAGTCCACCTCTCGCAAGCGCACTTCAATGCCCGGCGGTTATACTGAGCCACTCGACATGTCTGAGTACTCCTATCAACATCTTGACGGGTCTGACAACGGCACCAGCAACATGAGTTATCATCAGCCACTCCCCGCCCTCAGCAAAGGATATCGTCGTACTGGCCGAGGTAGACGTCGAGATAGCTTGAGTGACAGCGACGGAGAGTAACGAGAGTCATCGTTTGTGAGTTGTTGGTACGCGTAACGGTTTAATATGTTTTGCATTGCGTCTTTTTCTTTATCACTGCAATGTCTTTTGTGGAAAGGGAGTTGGTGTCAATTTTTGTGGTTTAATGTTGTATATGCCTTTTTTTGGTGCGATGTACGGGCCAAGTGAACGAATCCATGTCCTCATTATGTAGTAGTTAGCTAAATCTACCTGTTTCCAATAATGCTATCCGTCCTTTTACCTTCCTGGGCCCAGCAGGCGGGAACGCTATGAAGTCGCCCCACCGCTTCCGCTTAAGCTTATTGTGGACCGTGAGCTTAAATCAACGAGAGGGACATTCGACTGTTTTCATAGATATATATGCCTGAGGCACAACTATGATACATGGATGGATGTATTACTCGGGAGAAATGAGTTCTCATTCCGGCAAAGATGCGGCCTCAAAGGCTACCGGCTTTATTTCCCTCGGTATCTAAGCCACGAGGCTGAAAACACTCTGAGAGAAGCTCGGATCGAATCTCCTAAGTTCTCTCGAACGCTCCGCGAGGAGCCTTCTATATTGAAGTAATACTCCAGGGCGGTTACTCAGTCTGATATAAGCAGCCTGGTCAAATCCATGCATGTTGCTGCACGTACTTCGGGACCGAAGTGGGTCACAAGACACTTTTACTACAAAAACGTTGACAACACTACTATATAGACTGACCCAACAGATAACAAGGAGAGCAGTACTCCATACTCCAGACATAAATCGTCTTGCTGGTGCAGGGTGAAGTTATCCTGCTACAATGGTAGTTTCATTTACGTACAGTCAATATATATATCCGTTAACCACTTGAACCTATGGGAAGACAGGGAAGTTCGACACCTACAAATGGAATCATCCCAGTGATATATTTCTATATTTCGGTCCCGGTACGTGGAATACACCGTCCTGTCCTGGTAATACGGGGTGTTTCTTGTGTATCAAGTAAGATTCACTGTGCCGCTTTTTTGGACCTTGTCATCTGAGCAATCACCTTGCAGCATCCAAGGAAATGCTCGGTAGGGTGCATTGCATGGCGAGGCCAGAATGCAACAGACTATTTTGCTACAGTTTCATTTAAGCCACTTATAATAACATATGGCGTGACGTGTACCCTCCAAAGCGAATGAACTATTTATCTTGAAGCACCAGAACTTGGACCGTCGCTTCATGTTAGGCGCCGAAAGACAATGGTGGAGGCTGATACCCCATAAAGATAGGCTGTTTGCCGAGAGATTCGAACTATCCACTAGGCTAGAGGATATGAAGCAAGGCTCTTAGCGTCTGGTGCCCCATGGAGAAAAATATGTTAGAATTGAATTGGACACCTAGGACTGAGAGGAATGATAGTATCGCCAAAAATGCCAATAATAACAACAATACAGAGTAATGATAATCAGAGCAGAATATTAGCGATAAATGGAATAGCCAAAAGGGTATATGAAACAGTGTCTAAGATATCAAATAACAAACGATGCAATGGCGTGCGTATGCCTTGCCAGTGTCCCAATGCAGCTGCTCGATGCGCATGAGCAAAAAGTGCAGCTTCCTCCCGCAATAAAAAAAAAAGAAAGGAAGAAAAAATAGAAAAAGAAAAAGGAGAAGAGATTGAGAAAAGAGAAATGAGAAAACAAGAAGCCAATAGGATGATATCACAGTAGGACAGGGATCAGCCGCTCCCGCGCCCTTGCTCAGTGCGGTACGGAAGCGGCAGATCGTAATGAAATATTGCTGAAGAAGCTTGGCCTCGGCCGAAGTTAAGTTGGGGCTTATTGCCGAAATGCGCATCACACTCTGTTTTGCTCGAATATAGACCAGGACGAGTATTGAAGTGCTTATTTGTAGGGGTATCGTCAATTTTGGGAGCCTTTTTCTGGCTTTCGTGGGTAGATTCAGCCCCAAAGCCGCGTATGGGACTTGGGCTGGGGACCCGGGGAATTTCTAGTTGAATATTGTTAGCCTTCACATTGGTAGGCATCATGTTGGCATTGAAGGTATCATAATAGATTTCTGACATGGGCCGGCGGACTGGTTTGTTAGCTGCGTCAACTTTCCAATATCGTAGTGCGAGATCGAGGAGTTCTTCTTCACTATCAATCTTCATATTTTCTGATATGAAGCTCTCCTTCAGATGGAGAACTTCAATAGAAGATTGACAGAGCTGGTGGAAAATCCATTTGTTGATAAATTCCCCGGTATCAAGTGGCTCCTGGGCCAAGGCAGACTCGAAAAATTGGGGGGTATCCTTTTCCCAGAGTAAGTGCTTGTGTGCTGGCAGGGACTGCAGTTGATCTGATAGAGAATCTGCGGCATAATCATCCGCTGGTGTAATGGGAGACGGTTCTTCGGAGAGCCCCAGTTGGTCACATTGGGCCTTGAGCTGTTCAGTCTCCCGTTCCAAGGCCTCTTTCTCTCGCAGGATTTCGTCTTCGTACCTCCGGAAATTGGTGAGCAAGTCAATAACATACTCGTTCGGCTCTGCGGTCAACCCCCTCCCCATCTGGTAGTCATTGAATGCCTCTTTGTGCTCCAGTCGAAGTTCCCATAATTTTTCATTGACGAGCTCCAGTGTGCCGCGGCGAGAAAGGTATTCAACCATCAAGGGATGGTACACTCCGCCTTCGTATGTTATATTTGGTCCAAAATCGACTTGCTCGTCCTTATGACTGAGCTGGGCAATGGCCCCCCTATCCGTACCATACTGCTCAACAGCAGTCTTTATCTTCTCCTGGGTTCCCTCGAGTTGGAATTCTCTGTCGTCAAGCCCGTCTTCGTCGTCGTTGTATTCGCGTTCCATGACCAAATATTCATCCCACGAGCTCTTATACTGCTCAAACAAGGCCTGGATCGGCGAAGAAACACCTTCGCTTGCAAAGTGAGCATTCAGTTCTCTCATCAGACTGATTCCCAGGTCTGTTGACGTAGTCCTCTTCTGCCGAAGTTTTGCACGCTTTTGCCTGGTAGCGAACCGATGTTCAGCAAGCCTTCCATGGTCTTTGACCAGCTGTTGAAGCTCCAATTTCAGTATTTCCCAGTCCGAACTGGCTATTGACGATTGATCCGGAGCTCGAGACGTGCCCGGCGTGAGCTTCGCTTTCATCTCCGGGAAAGACACGGTAGTCGGAGGCGAGCTCAAGGAGAGCATCTGGACCGCCGGCACACTATGCTCGCTGTCTGAACTGCCTCGCTCATATAGCATGTCCGGCGGGTCGCCAACCTCCGTATACTTGGTGTTTGAGCTGGACAGGGAGGTGAAGTCATAGTAAGAATCGAAGATGGGGACGAACTCGCTGATGAGCTGATCTACCTCCTTCAACGGCCGCCGTCAACTACGCTGCTGGGTCTTTTTCTCCACCACCAGGGGAAATGCTCACCTTTTCAAGCTCTTCGCCAATATGTGTCGTAAGGACAGAAGACTGCTTTGATGCCATGGCTGCTGGAGCTCCGTTGCACCATACTCGATCTCAGCTTGGACGGTCTTTCAGAGTGACTGTCGCTGTTCTTCGACATGGACGGTTGATCGCATCAAACGACTGCCTCAGAATCAGCGCAGATAACTACAGGCCACCTTGCAGGCCCCAGGGCGAATGGAGGACGAGATACACTGGCATCCGCTCATCGACGGATTTTCATGCTCTCTCAAAAAATTACCATGTCTCTTGTATGCGCGTGTATCAAAAGGCAGACGGTATCGTAAAGACAGCCACGATACATCGTCAGGAGCGATAAAATACCCATGTTGATAGTTATCAGCGTCAACCCCAAGCCAGCCAATACGGGGGAAGCAGCCAGAAGAAAGACTCTGTTGAACGTGCAAGCTTCGTGCATGGCAGATGGATGTCTTGCAATCCCGGCGTCAGCAAGGATCCGGTGCTGTAAGAGATCGAATCACCTGAGCGTTGTTGCGAGGTCAAGCCCGGCGGACAGGACGGCGGACGACGATGGCTTCTGTTGTTTTCTCCTCCAGGCGAACGATATCCTATACCCCCCTGGTCTTCCCGTGCAGAAGAGTCCTCGTATGCTGCCAGCCAAGGCCCTTTTCAGCCTCTGGATGACCGTGGAGATATCGGGAGATCCGTTGTATCCATGTCCCCCCCGTCAATACTCACACCTCAGCGTGCCACGACTTGCCAGCCATGCGACGGTTTGAAACGCATATACTTATACACATCCTATGGGCTGTCCGCACCTTTTTTTTTGTCAGATGCGGCTCTGGGGGCCCTGCTGGAGTGGATGCTCCAGTAGCTGCACCAGCCGAGTTAATGTTAATAGACATGCATATAAAAGCCTGGCCTACATCCGAATATTCGACGCCTTGAAGCATCATCCGCGCTTACTAGGCTGCGTATATTATTCTCCATATCATCTAGTATCTAGTTAACTGACTAGTTACTCTGTGCTGAGCTTACCTGGGCGTCATCGGCACCCGAGGCGGATGCAATGCCGCAACGCCCAAATCAGTTGCGCCCTCCGGCTGAGTATCCGGGCAGACAGGAGCCTTACTATTGTGAGCTCAGTTATCCAGGGATAACGCTATTAATTCCTCACTGACCTCCTGGGTAGCACAGTCCTATCGTGGAACCGAGCCTCTGCCACAGGACGGCTTGGTCACCTCCCCTTCTAACTACGAGGAGTAAGTCTCTACTCCGCTCACGGTATTATTGTGCATCTATGTCTCTTGTTATCAAAGTGTCACTGTTGATAATATTGCTGAGTAGATGAACATCGCCCTGGTGGCATACGGTCTTTCGTCCTCAGAATTACTGATTGTGTCAACTAAATTTATAGGGACATACCGGAAAATCAGAGTACTGTCCGCCTCAGCATAGACAGTGGGTATCATGGGGACTCTTCAGGGCTTCCTGTCTACCAAGATTCAGGCCAGAGACAGCGACCAACCGCATGGGTTCACTCAACGCACACGAGTCGTTCATACCCATCGCCAACCCCGTCACAATATGACCATGGGACATGGCAAAGTCCCAGTGAGACAAATAGGAGATTCTCAAATCCTACCCATCAAGGCAACAACTATGAGCTGATCTCAAGGTAGGTTACACATTTCTCTTTTGTTGTACAATATTTTCCCCATCATGTTTGAAATAATATATATATATATCGCCTTGTTGAACCAAAAGCTTACTTTGAGCTGATCGCTTCACCCGGTGACCGGCAATGCTGCTCCAGTGCCTTCGCACCTTAGTTATCAATCGGACGGATACAGCCCCTATGGCCTCCAGAGGGCTTACAGCGGTACGTTAACTCCGTGGCGGCAAGATGGCGCCGTATCTAACTTTGGAGTAACGCACCAGGGCCCTGGAACAGCACCCACCACGATGTTATAAGGTTCAATAGGGGTAAGTAGACGTCACATCGACACGATAAGTCTATACAAGCTGAACAGCCAAAGATTATAAGGTCCAGCCAACTCAATTCTACACTATCGGTAGGGTATGGGACTAACTCCGGACTGTCAACAAACCTACAATGTGCTAAGCTTTCAATTATCATCTATAGGTCATTTCGGTATACTGGGCAGAGCCTGCCGGTGATACCTCTGTACCGCATAGTCGCGGCAGCCCTTACTTCTATTCAGCTGGGTATGGTCAAGAGGTTCATGCAAACATTCGTAGAATGATAGTTGTCAATAACCATCAAGGCTGTTCGTGGTGTCTGTAAGTAGCTGTCGTCGGCTATTCCTACAAAAGTATCAAAACGACGAGCTAATGCTATGCAAAAGGGCCATTTATACTTACGGAGGAAGAGGCCTGTTGAAACCCGGAATTGACTTGAACACTCACTCAGTAGTACACATGAGGGGAAGTGAACCTGCTTATTACGGCCCGGGACGAGAAGCCGGAATACCCCCTATCATGATAAACCCCTTTACCCCGGAAGATAAACTCCAGGAATCATCTTGCCTCAACTTTGGAAAGGTTTTCACCGTGGATCATAACATCAAGGTCAAGCCTATCGGACATGTCAGCCAGGAATCTCTAAGACTTTTCAACCGAGCTTGGAGACGATGTCTTGACAACGAGGGTTACGGTAACTAATTTTGAACACTCCAACGATATCATGGCCAACTTTACCGCTGAGGCCGTTCACTCTCTCACTGGTGACGATTTTATACGTCAGGCACGCTGGTTATTTCTCTCTTAAATATACGTTGGCTCCTTTCTTTTCTGTTACCCTTCTATACGGACAACAACGTTCTATGCTGCTTCATTCAACAATTCAACATGTTGGAGTCTATGAGCGGCACATTTCAACCCATTCTTCCTTGATGTGGTTGCATCCTTTTCATCTATTGCAAATATCAAACCCAAACTCAAACCAACCCAAGTCTCACCTTCTTTTCTCCATATTCAACATTGTTTTAAAAAATATAACGTTCTTCAACAGCACAGACACAGCGGTTGACTTTATCCTGCATTGAATTCCATTCATTTTATGCGTGCCCTGCGTCAAATAGTCCAAGTTATTTACACGTGAACCTACGACTGACAACATACAATCCGAATGATGTTAGCGCCCATATATACGTCTTTTATACAACCAAATTGAATCCACCCCAGCTATCAAATTTTGGAGTCTCTATTATCTGCCGTCGGTTAACTGGTTGTATTTTGCCATGAAGTAATGCGTGGCTTTTTAATATCATTAAACTGTTTTGCACTTGTCATGACCTTGTTAAATCCTGCACTTTACAATTCTCCATTGATAAAGTCCACGACCTGTGCTTTCTCGACAATTTCACCGGCACTCTTCACAAAGTCCTGATGCATGGGGTCCTTCTGGACATAATAGTCTCGATCCTCCTTGCTTGCAAAATTAACCACAAAGGCGTGTGTCATGCCATTCTTCATATAAAAAATTATTAGAAAACAAGCATATTAGATGTATCAAGTACAAAATATAATAATCACATCTTACCTGGATACCTTCAATCGACATATCAACCCCGCCAGACGATGAAAGGATATAAGGCTTCTGGGTAAGCGGGTGAAGACATTTGTCCTTTAAGCCTAGCATACGAGTCGAAAGCTACAATGTAAGTTAGCATCCGTCCATTAAACAGTTTATCCAGGTTTACACTAACATTGCGTATGGCCTCTGGTGAGACCTCCTTTTTGAACTGGAAAAGGACGACGTGTGTGACTGACATGCTGGCGGCTAGATGGGATACAGGCGAATAGGCCGAATGGGTGAGGAACAGAGTGATAGCGCAGAGCCCAACTAAAGCAATTAACAGGCTTATCCGCTGTACTTTCGAGAGCATGGCAGGGAGGAGTTGAAAAAGTGCGCATAAATTAGAACTCGACGTCGTTTTTGATGTTACCAACTCGTAGGCATCAATCCCTGTTGGTTGGATGTTTGGTTGCTAGGAAGTTAGCGTCCCCTCGGCAACTCATAAACGATAACACGACGACTAGATCCAGTGTCACCTACATGGACTAAGTGATATTATATGGGATATTTCATGGAAGAACTGCCAATTACTACTATTAACTGCTGCACGGTTTCTATTATTACTTAACCAGCTTAATCAGTCATCAAAGCAGTATGGTAAAGATGTGGCTCCATAACCAAAGTATACTACCAAATTTCTATCATTTCAAATATTCGATTACCGTCAAATGATAGTTATACAACTATTCAAATCGGATCGCATGAACAGGCTTGCAGGACATGGGAGTATGCGTAAAATAAGTCCATAGCAAAGCTATCATTTTCTGTGACGTGCCGGTAATTTTTTTCTCCTGGTAAACGAGGCTCTTCCCGTCGACATAGGAGTACGTTCATCGACGAGTAGCGCCCATAGCAGGTGAAATCACCGTATGCAAGCAGCTGGAGGTGTCTGAAGTAATTCTCATCAAAAACCCATTGTGCAAAATGATCAAGCTCAGCCGAAATTTCGCCTTGATATGGAAGTTTGGGTACCCCGTTGCTGGTGAAATATGTGAGGTTTATCGCGCATTTTTCCTTGGGGGGAGTTGGGTCTGTTGGCTTCTCATCCACAGTACGAGCAGCCTGAGCACTGCTATCTAGATCAGGTGTGGGAGCTATTTCCTCGTCACTAGATGAAGACGTGAAACCTTCGTTAAGGAAATCCCATTTCGGATCATCATCATACTCCCAGTTATTAAAGGCTTCTGTGTCGTGGGCGCATTTCCGGATATGAAGAATCGCCACATTCATTAGTCGTGCAACAAATGGAATTAAGTCGGGCCTCTAAAGAAATATAAGTAAGTAAGATGCGAGCTGTTGGAATATTGCAAGCAACGTACAATGCATATGGGGTCACAGCTAATCCCGAGACAGCCTAAATTGAGGGGAATACTTGAAGGATTGACTTCAGGGTGATCCGTCCAGTGTATCATACTCTCGACCTGAACAATGCCCATATCATGCGGGTCTGCTCTCGGATCTCCCATACTTCGTGAGTGGAGAGCAAAGTTCCTAAAGGTGCGGTGGTGCCGGATAATTGAACGCCATATTGGCATCACATCGACATGTCTTGCAAAGAGAAAAAACTCCTTCAGACCATCAATAACGTCAATGAAGCCAGGAATTATCGAGTCAAAATCGCCAGCAATAGTATCGACGCAATTTATTTCTAGCGTTTTGAGATATAAAGGCTGTTTCAAGGATGCCGTGTGCTTAAAAACATCTATCCAGCCAGGGCAAAATCGGAGCTTCAGGTAGCGAAGAGAGTGAAGACTGAATGTTTGAACCATGCGGTTTGGTTCATATTGTAGAGGGATAGAAGCCAAGGAGAGCTCACGTAGCTTTGCAAAGTGTAGCTGCTCTTTCCCTGGTGCTGGAGCCAAAAGACTCTCAAGCATTTCGCCATTATCATCCAAGGTATCGAAGTTACGCATCGGGTCCACTGCTTCAGAGTGGAAATCAAGATCAAGGCTAACAAGTTGGTGTGAAATTGCCCTAAAACATTCTCGGAGCGGTTCAAGGTCTTTCTCGGGTCTCCAGCCATGCCATGTCAGGCTTGTAAGGCCTGTGAATGGCGTTAAGTCATATTCGTTCCGGTTGCAAGTAACATCCGTCACCAGATGAAGAGCCTGCAAATTTTTCTGCTTCAGAGCAAGGTATCCATTTTGCGCGAGGATAGCTTTAGGGACACAGGTCCCGAGCTCCCACCTGTGGTCAATATGTGTTAGTGAAATATTCCGGCGCTTTTGGGATGAATTAGTTATCAACTAACGTGAAGCTATTAAGCTGCCCTTCCTTGCACCGTATTAGGATCGACATAAGCCTGTTAATCAGTCGACGAAAGCCACTTGATTCCGTCGTTGTGCCATCATCTTCAATCCAAAAAGCCTTCTTGTCTTGCTGTTCAGATACATTAAGGTCATTGTCACTAAACTCATCCTCAGCGTCGCTACACTCGCTATGCTTGTTATAGTGAATGCACCGATTCTTAAGCTGCTCAAAAAATAGAGACGAAATGCAGATGTTCCTAGTGTTGCGAAGGATCCCGCCTCGTCGATGAGCCGCAAGGACGCCTTCAACATCAGGGCGGTCGAGTGCAAAGTCGCTTGCCCACAGTGTAACTGAACGGTGAAGCTCTAAAGATGCGACTGAGTAAAGTCGCCTGCATACTTGAGCAACCGAAACCAAGTCTTCTATCTCAGGGAGCTGTTAAAAGAAACTGTCAACATTGCCCCTTTTGCTTGCACGATCATTCAGCGATGCATCATTACCTCTGCGAATACAAGGAGAAGAATATCTGGAGATAGTTTGTCAAGCATATTGGCGTGTCAATCAGTTAGTGTGTAAGAAATGATTTGACAGCCTCCACCTTGTGAAATTTTGATAAAACCGGATTTCGTCGTTGCTAGCAGCGTTAACTATGGGCCCGTTGGCTGCTAGTTAGTGGCTGTTGCCCCTCGGAATAAACTAATAACTAATGGACATGAAACATTAGGCGATGCTAATTAGTTAGCTGATGAAACGCTATATAGTTAAAGCAGTTTAAAGAAAATAAATGCTTACGCTGTCAACTGCGTGGGTGGCTTCTAGTTCACCGACCCGGTATCAGTATGGCTCTAATCGTATGGTACCTCATCTCTGTTGATTATATATTTGGACCCCCAATACCTCCATTGGAACAACCACTGGTTAAATGAACGACTGAGAAACGAAAGGGCTGGCATATATAGTTATCCGCGATAGTTAACTTTGTATAAGTTGGACTGCCTGCAGTAGAACCTGAATCAAGCTCAGCAAAGTCCCAATTCCACCAAAAACTAACACCAGCCAGAATGTAAAGAACTGCAGTGTGTCCCTGCGGTCTCGTATAAGGTCAGCGATCGAGGTAGGTTTTTTATCCTTGAGTTCCTTTGCAATAATCTCGATTCTCTGTTGCAAAATGGGGAAGTCCTGAGAGGCAAAATAGACCAGCTTGTCTACCGGTAGGCTGAGATTGTCGACAGAAGGCAGTTGCTTGCGAGTGCAGAGCAATGGAAGCATAGAATCCATAGGCCAGCCTTTTTCGCCCTGTGGGCTGAAGGACTGTCGGAAAATTCGCCTGGACTTTGCTGACTGTGCAAAAAGAAGTCTGTATGATAACAGTACCTCGTTCAGTAAATGTACAATATCCTCTTTATCCGCGCGAGGATCTACGTCATAACGACCGTCGCAGGCGAAGCTATATATGGTACCTTCTCCGGCAGAAAGCATCTGTAGACAGAAAGATGGATAGCGAAACAATGACAACGTCCTCGTCGATTTATCGTAGTCAAGGTGTAGCGCCAGCATATCGACCCATCTAATCCGAACGCCCAGCAAGGCAGTCAATAGGTATGCATTGGTATCTGCCGGGTATAATGGCACCCAGTTCAATGCAGACTTCCTGCTTTCGCTTGCCAGCGTCGATTCATTCAAAGCTCGGGTTGGCAATGTATTTCCAAACGCCTTCATTATTACCCAAAGCGGCCGATTTGATATGAAGGAATCCATCCTGTAGGTATCAAACACAAGCCCTGGCCCTAGTTGATCCGATGCTTGGTGTATTTCGAAGTAATGGGGAGAGCAGGTGTTTAGAGATGCCTGGTATATCATCGATCGCCAGCCGAGTATGGCGAATATTAATATATTCTGAGCTGGTACACTCTCTTCAGCCATTTCAAAAATTTCGGTGCTCTGGAGGTGTTTCCTGATCTCATCTAAAGTCGGTCCGTCTTCCTGGAGGATAAATTCCTCAATTGCATTGATGAGTCTATCGATTTGGGGTCTCGCTACCGGAGACTCTCCTGCAACCGTAAGACGTTGTAGGAGAGGAGGAAGGTTTTCCAATTGCTGAGAGAGCCACTCGTCATACCAACTCATATCAAGGGCAATGTCGGTTGTTCTGGATGTTCGAATCCTTATTATGGCCTTGATATCTTTCCTCCGGCTGGCCGCAAAAGACTTCGCCGATGTAAATTTTGACATTATTCAATGCAAAATGCAGTCAAACATATGATAATGGGTAGAAAATAGGGATAGAAAATAACTGACGACTCAACTAATGAAGTATATAAGGATGGTATTGGAAAGACTATATATTTTGGTACTATTCAATGCAGTAACGTATTTAAGTGACTTAAATGTGGACATTTCTTAGGCTGAGAATTCAGTTATCTGCGGGGAGGACTAAGACTGGCCAACGAGTTACCACAGTAACCGTTTAAGAGAAAACGTTCACCCCTTTAACTAGTTAGCCGATCTTGGCACGCGGGCCGGCCCGTTTGAAGCCCTGACCATCAAGCACGGGAATTTCATCTTTGTCCCACCATCTCCCGAGTATAAGTTAACGCTTGTTATGGGAACAGGTGAATATATTCACAATTTCTAGCTAGAATCGGAATGCCTGCTTCGTCTCTGCTGGACTCCACTTCCATTGATAGCCGGGGATATTCGCAATGGCAATTTCTGATAGATACATACTATCTGGAGCTGATGAAAGGAGGGGTTTACGCACGATATATCGACCGGGGGCTTTGGAACATTCATAGCTACGAGGATCTAGCGGTCCAGGTCCAGGCCGGTCGTTATATGGATCCCAAACGTTTTGAGAATCTCATAGATCCGCTCCGTTACGATCTTGAATATTTCGTTAAGGTCGTCACAAGTGTGATGGAAGGGGACGGTAGGGTTGCTACTGTAATATGGGGCTCCATTAGGCTGATTCTAGAGGTAAGTAAATGTTGTTAGTTATCCATATATATGTCATCTGAAAGTCTACTAAGTTTGGTGGCTAGTTTGCTCACCCCGTGCCACGAGAGCTTGGAGATGTGTTCAATGACTTTAAGATTATGTTCCCTAGCTACGGTCATTATTCCCAGGGCTTTCCCTGGACTCCTGCTTTAAAGGATGCCTGGATAAATACATTCACGGAATTGCTACTTGTTTTTGCATATATGATTTCTTATTTTTACAACAACCCAAATACAATGAAGCGTCCTAAGACGTGGACCCGATTCAAGGTTGGGATATCACAACGCATCCCTAAGATACAACAAAGTTCCGAAACAATCAATGACATCGGTCGTTCTATCCGTGCTTCCATCAGGAGAAACATAGAGGATTCATTAAAAATACCTGGAAGTGAGAACGTATCGTGGCAGCATCGAGCCGAACCAAACTTTCCGTGCCATATGATACCATCTAATGACAATTCCAAAGTTCGAGGCAGAGAAGCGGAACTGGAACTCTTGAGAACTGGTCTTGACCCTAATACCAAGGCGGAGAAGAACGCTAGGGTTATCGCAATTTGTGGAATTGGTGGAGTGGGCAAAACACAGTTGGCATTACATTATGCAGAGACATCGAAGCATCTATACGATGTCATTATTTGGATATCAGCTGAGACCCAAAGTAGAATGATTCAAACTACCGATGAATTTGCGGCAAAAATTGGGCTGCCGAAAGAAAAGAGTACCGGGAGGGAAGGGGGTTCACTGGCGCAGGTACGCAACTGGCTCGGTACAACCCGAAAGAAATTCCTCCTTATATTCGACGGTGTGGAACAAAAGGACTTGCTTCACCTACTATGGCCCGTAGGTATTGGGTATTCCATCCTTATAACCTGCAGAGCAGCTTCACTTGCAACACGTTTGACGACAGAAGTAATACAGCTTCCATGTTTTCCTGTGGATGATACGGAGTTGTTCTACTCGTTGACCAACCAAAAACCTCTGGATGATATGGAATCAATTGCTGCAAAAAACTTAATGAAACTTCTAGGAGGCTTGCCCCTTGCTATGGCTCAATTAGGAAATTTCATGAAAAATGAAGGCTGTACCTATGAGCAAGCCTTAGGAGTATTCAAAAAATCAACTAGGGATATATTCGCAGCAACCCAAGCAATGGAGGGATATAAATATACCCTGGACACTGTATGGGAGGATTCTATCCGAAACCTTCCAGCTGAATCCCAATATTTGCTGCATTTGATTGTGTTTTTCAATCATGACCTTATCCCAGAGTCAATACTCACGGATCAAGAAGTTAATATCGCAGATCCGAGATTGGACTTTATATATGACGTTTTCAAGTAAGTCCAGCTATTACAGTGTAAAATGATAAAAGCTCATGTCAATAGTTTCGGTGACGCCAAAGCTGGTCTTATTCGCGCGGCACTAGTGAGACGCCTATCAAGCCACAAAGCATTGCTTATTCATCCTCTTATCCAGCTGAAGGCATTTTTAATGATGTCTGTGACGGAGGCTGAGGTATTTTTTGGATATGTTGTGAAGATGTTATCGCATAGTATTTCTACCGCATTGAACGAAGCATCTCAAGAACAAGGTGAAAAACTGGCAACGTGGGAAGCATGGAAAAATATTCTTCCACACATCAATCGAACGATTACCCTGAAACAGGACAATAAGCTCTATGTCAACCAACCAGGGGTTTATGCAGAGCTTCTATTCCGAGCAGGAACGTAAGTAGAAGACTTATTCCATTTAACACAGGGTCTATTGAGATTAACCCTCCGTGAAAGTTATCTGTGGGAGACGGAACAGCCAATGACAGGGATACGGATTATCGAATTTGGGCTTAGCCTCGACATAAAACCCTTCACAACAATGTGCGCACATGCACATCGAATCCTTGGTCATACAGCTATGGATATTGCACGGCCTAAAAAAGCTCTGTTGTCATATCTTCAGGCCCTCCAAATATTGGAACAAGTCCATGGGAAGAGTTCGAAGGAGGTAGCAGATGTATATGACTCGATTGCTTGCAGTTATACCGAGCAGGGTATGGTTGACGAAGCCCTCCAATATCTCCGGAAGGCGGTGGATATCCATAATGAAAGAAATCCTCTTCATATGAGCAGGACTCAGGCAATATATGCCTTGGCATATCTTCGTGCATGGCAGCTGGATGATTCTCTTGATGCCTTACAACAATGTTGGAGATTACAAAACTTGACCGAAGAGCAAGTTATTCAATCTAGATCTCTAAAGCATAGTGGGGATACTATGCTTCTATCACGGATTAAATTTGCTCAAGGCCTGACCGAGGAAGCTAAGAAACTCGCGACGGCAGCCGTGAACATTCGTCGAGAGGTTTATGGAGGCAACGGACCACGGGTAGCTGACTCGACATTTATCATTGCCGCAATGTTGGAGATGGAGGGTGATGATGCGCAGGCTGCGGCACTTCTACGTGAAGTAGTCGAGATGAGCAGGGGAGGCGCCGAGATGCAACCACATCTTGCACGGTCTTTATGGTTTTTAGGAAGGATTGAAGAGAAACTGGGGCATCGTTCCAAAGCACAACAACTCATAGTAGAGGCTAAAGAAGAAAGAGAAAAGATTAAGGATAGAGAAGGAGGCAACGGGGATAATGATGAGGCTTTTATGCGCCTCGTTCCCTGGATGCTATGGTAATATCATCTTCTCTACGGATATAGATGCACTAATATATAAAAATGATGAATTTGTTGACATTTTGAAGAAAAAGAAAGATGAGGTTCTGTTAAGGTTTCGGAAAGGTTAAAGTTTCTCGGATTAAAGATTTACCGACAAAGTATAACTTCGGCTTATCTAATCAAAATTTATCTTTGATTTTCGAAAAGAAAAAAAGTCCGCCGAGTCGCTATTGCTTGTCTTTAAATTTAGATGGGAAAGATATACAAACCAGTCAGGGTTCTGTTATCCAACAGTTAATTTCCTAATCATGAAGCGCAAGCTAGACGAGAATGATGTCCCTACATCAGCAGAAATGACAGACTCGAAAAAACCTGCAAGGCATTTTGAGGACTTTGGACTCGACCCGCGACTGCTTCAGGCCTTAACATCACAGAAATTTTCGAAGCCGACATTAGTTCAGGCGGAGGCTATTCCTTTGGCACTCAGTGGGAAGGATATCCTCGGTATGGTGCTACATCTATAAAAGTCCATAAGCCAGTCGACTAATTCTCCATTGACTATAGCAAGGGCAAAAACCGGATCTGGAAAAACAGCAGCTTATCTGATTCCCATACTACAGAAGATATTGCAAAAGAAAGCGGTAAATTACACCGGGAGGCATTAGAATTTATTTACCTTTACTAATTGCCATTGCTAGGCCGACCCCGCGCATAAGTCGATATCAACTTTGATCCTAGTACCAACGAGAGAGCTTGCCCAACAAGTACACAAGACCGTAACTGCGTTTTCAGAGTTCTGTTCCAAGGATATACGGTCAGGGAACCTCACGCAGAAGGTTTCCGATGCCGTCCAACGCGCGCTTCTTGCAGATTTACCGGATATCGTTATATCTACACCGGCGCGAGCAATTGTGAACGTCAATAACTCGGCATTGGCTTTGGACAACATATCACAAGTGGTTATCGATGAAGCTGATTTGGTTCTCTCATATGGATATGAGCAGGATATGCAGAACCTGGCGAAGGCAATTCCGCGTGGTGTTCAGACTTTCTTGATGAGTGCTACACTCACATCTGAAGTTGATACTCTGAAGGGACTCTTTTGTAGAAGTCCTGCTATCTTGAAACTTGAAGAGGCTGAGGACGAGGGTGCTGGTATAAGCCAGTTTGCAGTGAAGTACGTTACTCTTTGCTATCATGCAGTATCTCTGAATTGACTAACAAACGGTTTGCCAGGTGTGCGGAGGACGACAAATTTCTACTCACCTACGTGATATTCAAACTGCAGCTCGTCAAAGGCAAATGCATTATATTTGTCGGTGATGTGGATCGATGTTATCGACTCAAACTGTTCCTGGAACAATTTGGTATCAAGAGCTGTATCCTTAATTCAGAATTGCCGGCAAACTCTAGAATACACGCTGTCGAGGAATTCAACAAGGGTGTTTATGATATTATAATTGCTGCCGATGACCAAGAAGTCATAGGGAAGATCGAGTCAAAAAAGGAGCCATCCGAGGGTGAGGTGCCTATTACTGGTGTCGCTACGGAAGAAAGCAAGGACCTAAGTGAGCCTGAAGAAGTGGAAGAAAAAGCGGCAGCCTCCAACAAAAACAAGAAACGAAAAAAGTCGGGAAAGGAGAAAGACTATGGCATTTCTCGAGGAATAGATTTCCAGGATGTTGCATGTGTTCTCAATTTCGACCTTCCAACGACTGCTAAATCATATACCCACCGGATTGGCAGAACTGGTCGAGCTGGGAAAACCGGGATGGCCCTTTCCTTTGTTGTTCCATCTGAATTGTATGGAAAGCACAAACCAACCATTTTCCCACCAGCAAAGAACGATGAGTCTGTCCTTGCTAAAATAGAGAAGCGACAGGCGAAGATGGGAAGAGAGGTGAAGCCCTACCACTTCGACAAGAAGCAAATAGAGGTGTTCAGATACCGAATGACAGATGCGCTGCGAGCGGTGACTAGAATAGCCGTTCAAGAAGCCCGGGCAAAGGAGATTAGACAAGAACTTGTCAAGAGTGAGAAACTCAAGAGACATTTCGAGGAGAACCCCCAAGAGCTACGCGAGTTACGCCACGATCAGGAGCTTGGGTCTGTGAGAGTGCAGAGCCAATTGAAGAATGTGCCGGAGTATTTGATGCCAACCAAGGGGAAGAGTTCATTAACGAGTGAAGACATTGGATTTGTTGGGCTACACAAAAAGAAGGAGAACAGGATTCGACAGGCTAGACAAAAGAACAGGGCTCGAGGGAGAATCGCAAAGAAAGGCGGCGCTGGACGAAAAATTGATCCATTGAAGTCGTTCAAGTCAAAAGTAAAAAAATGAGCGGTTTGGTTTGTTAATATGAAAATACCCAATGTTAAATAGCGTAGATATTATTTTAAAAAAGACGCCTATTACTGTGCATGAATACCTTTACAGATGTAAGACACTATTTATATATTGAAAATTCGCTCTCGTCTCTCTGATCCATCAGAATAATGTATCCATTTCCCGCGCCCTTCTATCCTTGCGGTTTGAATGCCCTTACCAACATCTTTGATCCTCTCAAGGGTGGATTTGAAGGATTCTCGCTCTTTGCGGTATCTGTCTTGTTGCTTTATCACTATGTCCTCGTCATCTTCAGTAACTGATATATTATCAGGGGCTGGAGCCTCGGGGACCCATCCAGGACCAAGTCCTATCCACTCTATTCCTCTCCACGAACCATTCCATTCTGGACCTGAAGCACTGTGGACCTGGCCATATACGTCAATTCCATTCCAGCACAATGCTGGAATCCATTCAGTGCAGCCTTCTAGATCAAGCCATTTGAGGCCGTATGTTACCCTTGACAATTTTGCCAGAACAATGGATGCTTCTGTCCAATTATTCTCATAGGAAGAATATACATCCGACGCTCCATACTGAAAAGAGAGTGAATGATGCTTTGGGTGACTCACGCTCGCCGTTAAAGCGTTGGGTTTCAAAGTTGGGGTAGGCCAATAAGCTAGGGAAAGGTGGGTTAACGTTGGCATATGAGAAAGAAGTTTCATAAGAGAAACCCAGCTAGCGGACTCCGGAGCTGGAGATGCCAAAGAGAGAAATTTGACGTTGCCGAAGGCGGCAACTTCAAGCTGGCTTGGAGTATGGGGACTAGGACTTTGTGTCTCGAGGTCAGCTTCCTCCTCCCAGGAAGTAGGAACAGGTGTGCTCTCCCTGTGTTTTGGTATATTGCCCTTGATAAGTTTGGAAAGCTGTTTCAAATTAAGCCAGTATCCAATAGAAAACCCAAGGTCTAGCCGAGTCACTTCAGCATTATCTTCGGCCCCGGACTCTTGGGCCAAAAATAGAGGTTCTAAGCCCTTCATGTTGACCCCCATCGATAAATGATCTGTGTAGACGGATATATATGTCAACAGGAGCTGCCTTATTGATACCGGTAATGTTGACAAGAACGTTCCATCATATATAAGATGCCAATCCCAGTTTCTAGCCATAAACCGAAGTGTGGTGTGTAGTAAACTGTCCTCTGGCGGAATCCTTGCGCCGGGAAGACGATCGAGTCGACGACCAAACTTGAAGCCACGGCTCCTCAACGTACCCCCGCCGGGGGTATCTAGACCAGCATCTGATGCTGTATTAGGGGTTATCCAGCTTAGAGGAGGAGGAGGACCCGGAGTTCGGCGGACTCTTCGCTGTCCAATTGCCTGGCGGGATGTAGTCGGTCGAGGTCGGGGAGGAGGCGTCTCGGGAAGTTCTAAGATGTTTCTTAGAGACGGATGAACCGTTCTAGGCGCTAGTCTTGCCTGTCGTGAGCCTGTGGCGTTGGAAGACGCATTTCGCATCTGCTGAAGGATTTCATTGACCGATGATTGACCTGTTGCTGCTGTCTGGCCATGGTTGGGTGACCTGGTCGACTGGAGAGAAGGATGGGCGGCAGGTGTTGGTTTTATGGATGGAGACTTGTGTTTTTTGGGCATAGAGAATGAGAGAAAGGAGATCTAACTTGGTCAGAGAAGACCAGGACAGGCTGAAGCCGTACTTTATATTCCGTCATGTCCATTGCTTGAAATAATGTGACTGATTCCCGTATCGACATCTATTTTAAGTGGCGGCTGAAAAGTGCTTGGCGGCTTGCTACAGCCTCAAAGCGTTGGCCCAAGCTGCGTTTACACTTCCTTGATATTGATATACTCAATGTAGACTCAAAGTAAAAGTAGAATCTAGATGTCTCTGACCAGAGAGCCGTCATCCATCCTGCCTTCTCTCTTGGGCCCTTCTCTCAGCCATGTTTCCGCCATGCTAGCTTTCGGATCTTCATCCGGGTAGCCTCTTGAACGCCGGACCTCAAGAACGAGATCCCGGACCTTTCGCGTACACTCCAATCGAAGTTTTGTAGCTTCATCTCCGTACATCAGCTTCTCATTCAAGATGCCAACTGCGAGAGGTTCATTGCTTCCTTGCTCCGATTCCCGTTTCAGCTTCTGCCACTTGCTTCTCAGCTCGCCAAATATCGCCTCCGTGTCCACCTTTTCTCCAAAAGTGACGCTGACCTTCTGGTTTATGCGAGGAATGAAACGAGGGAATCCACGGTCCTCATGCATAACACCGTCCGTCCCTTCGATCCACATTGGGACGATATCCGGACATTCAGCTGGTTCCAATATCAAGCGAGAAATGCCCCATTTGAAGTAGCGCATAGTTTTGTGTGCTGACTGGTGTATCATCCCTTCTGGAAAGATGTGTATCCAAGAGTAGGAGTTGCATGCATATGTAGATGGAGCTAGAAAAGCGTCCTCTCCATTTGTAGTGAAGGCCGTAGGTACCTCTGAAAAAGGATCAACACAGGTATTGCTTATGCTCCATCGTTGTTTGTCTGCAGGAGCCCCGTGAGGGTCCACAGGGAAAGGTCCCTTGGATAATAACCGGATGGCTTGGGTTACGGTAGGTTGAAACAGCCCACCGCGAGAAGAATGGAAAAGTCTATGTGCTGGGAGAACCTGCCCGTATGTAAAAAACGCAGACATAAATCTATATAGGTGAGTTAGCATACCATCATGCCCCTGGGGACTTCCGGTCAATACCTATTTTTAAAACAAATATCATGGCTTCCAAGAGCCCATCTCCGGTTGCATGGCCGGAATTCCCAATGACTTCGCAACGGTATAACACCCCACATCAACGGATCGTCCATGCTATAGCGCCCATCCCGGAAGTTTCAGCCCAGTGTTCGTTCACGTTGTGCATGCGAAAAAGGGGCGACGTCAAGCTACGTACACACTAATGTGATTTGAAACTGCAAAGACAAACAAAGGAAGTCAGTCTCCTAAATTCATCGCATCTCTCGGTCAAATATATTGATAGAGTAGCTAACCAGTTATTAATCCGCGTGTCCTCGAGCTATTGTCTTGCCGCGACTCTAGCAGCTTCAAGAATCTATCCAAGCCATTGACTTCGGTGGTATTGAGCGCGAATAGAAATCCACGACATAGTGCCGCAATACTCAGCGTAGTGGCGGAGGACAGAGACCTCCAGACGGAGGACGGCTGCTCGAGCGTCCCATCTTGGAGCTGCATCGGGATCTCGGTGGGAGGTCGACTCGGTAAGGCGAGCCGGAAGTAGGTCCAGTTGGTTAATTCATGGGATGTTAAGGAGCGACATTAATCCAATTGATAAGTTTCTATATAGACAAGACATAGGAAAGAGATGATGATATAGTACAAGATAGCAACAGTCTGGCGGGATGAACTTCGCATCCAAAAGGCCCGAAGTGTTGCTTTTGCTTGGTTGTATCAGAGCTGGAGATGTGGCGTGCACGGACCATCCAATGATCTCCTCAAAGAAAAAAAAGTCGCGGCTTCAAATCTTCAAATGCGAAAACTCACGAAGAAGGACATTGAACGACCGCCTTTCAGCCTCTGATACACGCCAATCCCACTCAATATGTTCAAGCCTACTTCCCCTTTACTCAGCGGTCTATTATGGTACGCCCAATTGCCCCGTGCCAGCACCATTTGGCCCTTCCGCCGATGATAAGACGGGTAACGGCTAACCTGAATCTTCCGTTAGGAAAATCCCCTGGCGCCTGTCCAGTCCTCAGAAAGCTAGACAACGAAAGCGGCTACGAGCAGTTGACAATGTTGTTGATACGGTTTACGCTGCGCTGGAAAGAAATGGACTTGGGGCTACGAAGCCTGTAGAGCGATGGTACCGAGAGATGCCCAGGGAGGAGGAAATGCTACCACGAGACAAATATACCATTTTCGACCGGAAAGAGAAGAAGTACCGCAAGGGAATACATAGTACGTTTTATCCGTGCTGGATTAGGTGGCTTAGGGGCCTTTGTGCAGTGGTTATTTGCTTTGCAGCGTGGGATGGACATATGCTAACTGGTGGCTTCTTAGAACTTCCCAAATGGACTCGTGTTAGCCAGAGAATTAACCCTCCTGGTTTCTAGAGCTGCCTCTTCTCGTTTCCCCATCGATATATCATCTCTATTTTACGCAGATACCGGCTCTGCGCTATGTATAAATACCTCTTTTCCTCGAATATGTGGGCATGTATGGAGTTTTTTCCCCTTTTGGCTGTCCTTCTACGGTTAGACATACACTGAATATACGTGTGTACTATTACTGGATTGTTTTTTAAAATTCTATTGGTGCTTGATGATCCTACGATGCTGAACCCAGAGAGACTTGTCCCGTTTCCAGGGATATAACAACTGGCCACTCCATTTCTCCGTATGCAAAAACGAAAGATGAACTGATTAAATTAGCTCCGAACGGTAAGAATAATTTCCATGAATGCTGTGGTTTTGTTTGGTTCAACCTTCGTCTCGTTCATGCATCGACACCGGATCAGTGGTACTCTGTGGCTGTAGTGCTGGGCTATCAGCTCCCGGTAGATTGACCACGGACCTTGAAAGAGTGCTTCTCAACGAATGATGTAGGCTTACAACTCCCCGACCTGATTTCTCAGACCTCTCAAGCTGTCTTATCTTCTGGTACTGCCGGGCACTGAGTCTCCTTGCTTCCCGAGCAGCCCTCTCAGCGCCGTGGTATATACCCTTTCCAGTTCTAACAACGCATCGACGGTTGGCTTTGCCTTGAAGAACTACCCTGCGGACCCTATACAGCCGGGGAACATTCTCCCAGTACTCTAGCTTCTCAGCCCAGCCACCAGGGCCTTCGAAGTAGCTCTGTTTCTGCTTATTCGACATTCCGTGTCCTTGTGGAGGTTTCCTGAGAATCCAACTTGCTGGGTCGACATTGTTATCAGCAGCCTCTTCAGCAGAGCCTTCGAGTAACTCAACCTTTGGAATCTCCTTGGCTCCAGAAGACACTCTCGCTCTATTGACAGCTACCCTCCAGGAGTCTATCCGTGGCGTAACTGCTCTGGCTCTTGGTGCAGAGGTAATGTCCGGTGCAACAGCATTGCTTGTACCGCCAAATGCCTTCTTATTTACTCTGGGGTCGCTCTGTATTCTTTTTTTCTGCACAGTGAGCCTTGATGAAGGATCCATTACAACCCAGGTGGCCCGATTGAGCCAATGGTTGTGGAGAAGGAGAAACGCAAACGACTTTCGACCTGGATCCATTTCACTCGATAACCACTCGAGCTTTCTATCCAAATTGTCGATTAGACGTACTTCAGGGCGGCTCAAGCAATTCTCAAGAGGAGGTCGACGGCGTATCCCGCGGCATTTGCGGATGCGAAGGGTATCTTCCCCTGGCCGACATCGAGTTCTGCGTAATTGTCTCCTACCTGGAGTGGGGTGATTTGGCAATCGAGGGGCCGGTTGAGTCCCAGTATCACAATGATGAGACTGGTATATATCTGAGCCGGACCCTGATGATATCATGCTTTTGAGGGCGAACGACATTGCTGTGCCTGGTCGGCCAGCATGGCCCTTGAGAACTCCAGGAGTATCACCAAAGGTCTGACATTGCATCCTTGCGCCCCATGCTCTATACTTCCATGAAAGTGATTTTTCGCCATGTGTCTCATCCATCGAGTTCCCCATACTTAGGATGCTGCTTCGTCTCTGTCTTCTTCTAGTATGTAGTGGCTGGGTAGTTGGACTGTGAAAACGTACGTGGCGTGAACCATCATAGTAGCCTTCAGAATGTGTTTTTCGAGCTGCAGAGCGAGGTGGTTTTTCACTTCCTGCCCCATATCCACTATCATCGAAGGACTTGGATCGTGTCCTCAAAGAGGGCGAAAGCCTCAAATCGGTACGCCGAAGCATGTCGAGATCTTCATATTCCATGGCTCTCCGGGCATGATGTCTTCTAAGGGTAGATAAGCGGTTCATTCGGGGAACACCCATTTCAGGGTTGACTTGTGGGTGCGAGCTTGGCCTCAGTCCGTTGATGGCGTATCTCATCAACCGCAAGGGAATACGCCGTAGCCGACCCTCGTCTTCAGCTCGTTGCCTTGATTTCTCACCATCTGGGTCCCACCATATCCAACTGTAATCCGCATGAGATGACCTCCAGAACATGAACTTTCTCGCCCAGCGGAACTCCTCTTTCCACCGTTCTTTATGATAGTTATATTCCATAGTGGGAATCCATCCGTACCAGGCTCTAATGTGATGTGAAGCTGCACTCCGCCCTCCTCCCGTCACCCTTGAGCGCGTGAATGAGCGTAGAAATGTCCCTAGTTTCCAATAGAAAACGCCGAGTATGAAAATAGACACGGTTCCAATGAATAGCAGAAGGAAAGTTCTCAAATCGATACGTTCGTCCACGGGCACGGCTCCTCCTGGGCCGTTTGGGTGACGAGGTGGTTGAATGATTTCCCGACGCTGAAGAGAGATATAATGACCATATATGGGAGCCATGGATTTTCGGTCTTGGTAATGCAAAACATCGGCCACAAAAATACCACCAATTGCAGAGTCGAGGGTAACGAGGGTAACGAGCGTATAAGCATCCAGTTCAAGGATCTTCCCTAGATGAATTCAACTGTAGCTGAAAAACGAACGTGTTTGGCCTTTGGGATAGCGGGTGGGATGTCAAGCTCAACCCGAGCTGTTTCGACGTCTGTAGGCTCTTGACCAAACCAGTCCGCAGCCTTCCAGGTAGCGAAAACAAGTAGAACAATCAACAGCCACGAGGCAAAACTCGCTATCACGAGAAACAGCAAATGTTTCTTATCCATGCATATGGGATGTTGGCCTGTGGCCCGGGTTGAAAAAGAGTGCAGCACAACGTCAAGCAGCAATTAGTTGTATAAGTTAAATGATAGAGGAGCCATGCACCAAAGAAGTGATATATCATGGCAACGAGCAGCTTCTTGTCAATATCGGCCTTTTCAATGGTTGATATACGGAATATCATCATAGTTCCTGCCTCCGTTGCGGCAGGAGCAACCAGTTCCTTGGTAGTTCTTTCTCTTATTCGCACTTTCCCAGTCTTAACCTCTCTGGTAGTTCTTTCCGTTCCCCAGAAAAAAAAGTAAACTACCGCGCTTATTTATCGAGCTGTCTTTCATCTCTGATAAATCCATCCAGGCTGTATATAAGGTATCTCCAGTATGGGAAAGGGGGAGAATCTCCTGATGGCAAAGAAAAGTCTGCGACGCAGCATGTTCTCTCTTGAAAACAATATTCTCAATATCTTTTTTCAGATATCACAGAGATCAGCCAACTGAAAGCTCTCTCTTTCTGCGGGCTGAAAAATAGCAGACGGGTATCAAAATAAACACATCCCCTTCTCCATGTTTTGGCCTGTTCTGTCACCTTTCCGACAATGTTGTGTAGGCGAGATATTCACGGCGGATAAGACAAGGCAGACTATCATGGCTCGACTTCTCGGTATCCCTGAACACATCCATTCAGATGGTGTTTAGGCCCATTGGCAGTGGAGAGCCAAGTGAACCCAAGGCCAGCATCCAACGTGTCCCCGCCAGCTGACACTGATAATTAGAGTCCAGACTCCATCTCTGTACGGTACAACTCAATATCTGCCGTAATCAATTGCCTGCTTCTGAAGTCATAATTTGTCATGCTGCCAATAAATCGTATCTTATACAGCCACATATGGAGGGATGGCTCCTTTCAGATGCCAGACTTTTCTAGGCATGTAATATTGACTATTGACAAATCTTCGGCATTCATGGGTCGAGATAAAGGGGTGAGTCTAGAAGTACCATGCACGCCGACATGCTGGGGACTATCCTGGCTGCCTAAGAACACATCCGTGGTCTATAAAATAATGTCTTGTCGACTTTGATGCATTGCCAAAGTGGTTGCTGGTCCAAACAGTCACATGACCCACAGAAAGGCGCTTGGCCTCTTAGGCAACCGAGGCCCCAACCACCACATCAAGCCATCCTTAGTGGTGTAGAGGTAACATCCGAGTCTCTCACACTCGTGCCCGGGGTTCGATTCCCCGCTAGGGAGCGCATTTATTTCTTTTTTATTTTTTTTTTTTCACCACCACCGGTTAGGTGAATATCTTTTTACTATGAATGGCATGGAAGAAAGGACAGGCCTAGGCATCTTCTTTCGATTCTTATCAGATGTGCTTTGACTCGCATTAGTTGCTGGCGCCAGCGTGCTGGGCATCCCCAAACTCGCCCCTGCATATATCCAACACCCCAGCCAGCTTCCAGCCGATTGTTTCTAACAGGGATCGTATCCCGAGTCTGGGGAAGCCATAACTTCCTCGGCTTGTTCCGGGTAATCCGGTCGTGCCAGTAGACTGTCCCTAATGCTCTTGATGGCTCACGGAGTCTGTCGGAAGAGGGGAGTTATGTACCCTTGAAGCCTCGCAGCTTAATACCTGAGAGCAGGTTGGCATTCAGACCAGCCATGCTACCTGATAATGAATGCCTTATATCAAGTGTGAAGTCCAATAGGGGCCCTGCAGCTTCGCCTATTGACTTTCGCCCTGGGCTTAGAGACGCAGAATATATTAAACGGTTACCGGATAGGCATATAAACCGACTTTATATATCCGTGCATCTACTTACAGTTTGAGATCAGACCTCCGAAGCCACAATATATATATTGGTAAATGGGCCTATTTGTCTGTTCTATATGCAAGATTCTTGATGTCAACCTTGTGCTTTTCATGCTCTGATATTCTTTCTCCAACCAAGGGCCTTCTATACCTGGCCATCTCCATGGATTCTGCTGCGGATATCAACGAGAAGTATATGGCACCTCCATGGAATAATATACCCAATATCTATGAAACGAGTGCTTCCTTCCGGATAGTCGACATGGAATTATCGTATTGGGATTGTGATCACGGCGGGAATCACAGACCGTGGTCTATAGAGCTTGAAATTATTCAATCTCTGATGGCCTGGAAGTGCCCTATATATCTCATCCTCTATGGCTTCTCTGGGTATAAATAGGGACTCATGTTCCAGTCCAGAAAGTGATCTCCATCAACCAGAACAGTCTCAGCCAACAGCTACAGTTGAACACTTCGAACAATCACACTCCAAATCCGTGAAAACACAGACACATCCCATCTCAAACCTACAACAATGCATTTCATTTCGCTGATTACCCTCTCTCTCGTCGCCCTTGCGAACGGCGCAGCATTGAAAGAAGAGGCAACTCCCGGCAGAGGCAACAATCTAGCTCCTGCTCAAGTCTGTAACGTCGGTTACAACTATTGCGGATGGTATCTTGCTAGCGGCCTCGGTAAGTATTTTCACCCCCTGCCGTGGCTGTCCTTGCTTTGCCCTAACCTAAGCATTAGGATGGGAAAACGTCCCTGACCTCAATGGTCTGTACGATTGTCTCTCTCCTACCAGTGCCAGATATCTAGAGCACTGCACCAAGGGATGCGCGAGTGGCTGTGCGCACTGCGCATGAACGGAATACTTCACAGCTGCTGTAACTAGTTAGATGGGTTATTTCCAGTCTGGACGATGTGATATCATGATGTTGGTAGCTGAATAGTATAGCCGTATCGTGCTGGGTTCAACACGCATCACAGATACAAGAGATATCTAATATAGGCCTTGAAGGTGTATTCTGTACCCTGATCTTCTTTGATATTCCATGCAAGTAGAAGAAGTTGCTGTCGTGATAGATAGGCTTAGTCATCAGTGTTGATATCGACTTCCAGCGACGACAATGACAACGACGAATTCAACGACACTTCTCGCGATGATGAAAAAGACGCAAGACCATGAAAGACGCAAAATGCCAGCAATTGACAGTCGTTCGGAACTCCAAATATGCCGGTTGCCGTGAGGCTCCGCGGACATGCCGCCCAAGAACAGCGTATAAGATGGAACATCCCTGAATACGAGGACGTTACGGAGATCACACAACATCTCGATCCACCCCCGAAATCCGCATCTGTTGTCCGGCCACGGCTATCTCTGCCGAGTGATCAGGAGCGAAGAGATGATAATCTTCCAGGAAACCGCCTCGAGGGACAAAATGCCGCTTCCGAGGAGTTAACAGGTCGTGTTGGACTTCCGCATATTTCTTGAAGGATCAACACTGCGTCATATGGTGGTACCAGGGAGGCACAACAAACAAGGAACGCTCGTACCTTTCGAAGGACCCGGTAGGGCTGAAGATGAGCGTGCCGAGAAGATGCCTGAGTGCCTTTCAGTTGTTTCCTTCTCTGAGCAGTTCGAGATAACAAGCCGGAGTGTCGGGCCAACGTCACGCGGGAGTCTTAGCGATATGGCATTTCGGCGTGAGCTGATTGCCGCAAGACCGCCCAGCTGCTAGAACGAAGTCAAACTTGCATGCGATTCCTTGCCAGCGTGGAGAGAAACGGCTTGTTTGCTAGCAAATTCTTGCGCACGCCGAGCCAGGTGACAACTTGACATGCTTGGACATGCGGCTCAAGAGACGCCCGGCCGCGGCCTGAGTCCCTGGGTGAAGAGGAATTCTCTCTCTCGCTGTCGTATTGCTTCTCCAGCCATGACAAATATGCCGGAGCCGTGAACATAGACATAAAGGGAAGCCCAGATTCACTGCGTCTATTCTTAGCTGAACCAGCTTCTCCACAGCTGGAGATCACCCCCGGTCAAAGGGGGAGAGGTGAGGAATCGTTCACAGCAGCTACATACGTCACGGCCAATGACCGTTTGTGTGGATGTCTCAAGCGTTCGTCTAGCAGGCCATTCGCAGATAAGTCATTATTGACCGGCTCGTTCCAGCGCATCCTCGCTTGAATTCGAGAGCATAAATACAACCGGATCGCCCCCTCGATTATTCTTGTGCTTCCCTGTTTATTCACCAACTACCGACTTCGAGCCCTAACTAATAGTTATCTGAGACATCTCTTATGACGCAGGGCGTTGTGACTTTCCACTCTTTTTTCGTTGGATTGCTAGACGCAAGAGTTTTTCCAGCTTGATTTCACTCCTGCTCGTATACTTACAACGTACCTTGCCGACCGGATTTGCAATTGATTTGCACGGCTCAAGTTGCTGGACGACATAACTACTTAACATCTACTTCTATATACGCTAGTTCATTTATTCTGGACAAGAGAAAAGCCACAGCAACAATGCCTGATCGCCCACCATTCCTGGCCCAGACAACTGAGTCGACCTCTTCCTCAGTCCCAAGCCTCTCTACTTCCACGACCTGCTCAGGGAACAGCGATACGTCGAAGACTCCCCTTCACTCTTCGTCGTTGCCACACTTCTTCCATCGTCACAGCAGGGGATCCAGCCTGGGCGGAACAACCTCTCCACCAACTGCAAGCTCCCGCCTGGAGCCACCCACCTCTCCCTTCCGAGGCCATTTCTTCAGCTCATTCTCTCACTCCCGGTCTCGTTCCCAGTCTCGACCGAAATCCCCTGCTCCAGCTCCAATTGATACCAGCACATCTCATCCCCTAACTCATGGCGGCCAACAGACTACTTCGCCTACACAGATGGTGAGCCCGGAGCTGAGCACGCCTGACTCGGCGGCGGACGAATGTCAGAAGAAGAAGCGCCATTCTCGCAAGAGCAGCAGCTCTAACCACAAGAGACGCAGCAGCACTATGACGCAAGTTGGCAGACATGGAAACGACTGGCTATTCAATGGTTTCAGCGTGAGAGACCATGTTGGGAAGTTTCTAGACCATGACAAGTAAATAAGGGACGGGGGAGTTTGTTAGTTGTCAGAGCCAGACCTCCCGGTGCCTTCAGTGAGGGCTTCGGTTCCCAATTTTCTATTTTTACTTACGCTGATGAAGTGATGACCTTTTGTTTCGACGGTATTGACTCTGACATACCCTTGTCCGGTCTACCTGACCTGTTTCCATTGCTAGTTATGTGTTGGGGGGGGGGCTCCGGTCTTTCTTCCCATATCCATTCATCTGGAATGATACTGCTGGTAGCATCAAAATACTACATAATACTATCAATACATTACCTCTTCTACTAACAAACCAATTAATTATTACAAGTATTATTACAAGACACATGTAAACTTTTCAACAAGATTATCCTCCCGTGTACTCATAAATAGCCGGGAGAAAATTATACAAAACCAACAGCAGATAGTTACGTGACTCAAAAGTCTGAACCCCCTTAAATCACTGGAGTATAGCAAGTAGAGCCTTCTCGTAATCCCCTCTGGTCTCACCGGCAACCCGCGACCTCAACGGCTTGCCGTACTTCTTCTCAAACTCCTGCTTCACTTGTTCAAGATGGTGTTTGTTCCAGTGAATACGCACCAGTCTCTCGATCAGAAGGCAGTCATTAGTGCCCATGCCAGCCATGGTATCTTCCAACGCCAGCACATCATGCATGACAGGCTGAACTGCCTTGCCAAGCATGTACACCAGTGCATCACGGATATGGCCAGAGAAATGGCTTGTGATCTGCACGCTGAGAGCAGTGTTGTACTTCTTGGGGAAGTCATCGCAAAGCGCACGGATCTGGTTGTTGGATCGCTGAGTGAGGATCTGCCAGACTGTGTTCTTGGGCACGCCTATGTTGCCTCCCATGGCTCCCCAGAGCTGCGACATGTCTTGGTCATGCTGGTACTGGTTTGGAGGAGTACTTTCTTCGCAGCGAGTTGCGGCTAGAACCAAGTTGAAGAATTGTTCTGTCTGCATGGACAGGTCACCGCGCACATCTGCCTCGAGGGTACGTCCAAAGGTGGCCTTGTACGCTGTCTTGATGGCATTGATGTCTGCATTGGAGCGGGAAAGCAGGACATCATTAAGCAGCTTTTCATTGGTGCCCATGCCCTTGATGGCGCTGTTGATAGCGTGGACATCTTGCATCAGGGGTCCGCGTACAAGAGCCATCATAACATCTCTAAACTTGCCTCCGCATTCCTTTTCGATGTCCTTTTCCAGGTTGCGCTTGTGGCGAGAGTTGAAGGTATGTGAGATAAGAGCCATTTGAAGCGGATCTGGCTTTGCGAGGACTTCTATCAGTGTGAGCTCGTCAGTCCCGAAGCCCTTCATGGCTTTGCGCAGAGTGTCAGCTTCTCTGCTGGCGTCTCCCTGTGCCATCTGGCCTGGCACGTAGCCCGGAGATGGAGGTGCTGGTGGCCCGCTGGGTGGTGCACCATACCCCGGCTGAGGGGGGTATCCCTGCGGAGGGTAGCCCTGTGGAGGATAGCCTTGAGGTGGGTATCCTTGCGCGGGAGGATATTGTCCCTGAGGCGGATATCCGTACGGCGGGGCACCACCTGGTGGAGGAGGGGCGCCATACTGTCCCTGCGGAGGAGGAGGGCCGCCTTGGGGAGGGTAATGCCCTTGAGGAGGAGGATGCTGTCCCTGCGGTGCGTAGTATTGGGCTTGTGCGCCTCCGGGGGGAGGATGCTGGCCTTGCGGAGGGTATTGCCCTTGTGGTGGTGGCTGGCCATGAGGAGGATGGCCCTGAGGAGGGTATCCCTGGGGCGGCGCACCACCCTGCGGTGGATAGGGGTACTCTAGACATATCGTAATTAGTATGGCTTCACTAATAATGGGCTAAGGGGGTGGTGCGTATAGGGGCTGGTTTGGGCGCAACCTACGGCCTGGTGGGGGATATCCAGCCATGACGGAAGCAGAAGCGAGCAAGAGCCGCAGTAACTGGTCTGGTCCGGCGTATAATAATTAGCAACCTTATGCTCTCCGTAACTGATAGTGAGTTGCAGCAGTGCGAGTGAACTATGCAGCTGGCAGGTGTTGCTGCAGCTTGCTGGGGGGGTCTGCCAGGTTAGTTAAATAGTCGACCTCAACCCCCAAGATCCTCCAGCCCCTCCACAGCGGCGCTTCTCATCACGAACGCCAATACGCTATTTCTCGTGTTTACATCCACCGCCAACACTGGCTGTGGCAGTGCCTGTTCTTGTCCTGTCCTTGGTGCTCTCTTCTATCGCGGCAGGCAGTGGCACAGTCGGCAGTTAAAGCAGCTGTTGGCTCTTGTCGTGGCTGTGGGTGGGCTGCCTTGAGCCCCTGAAAGCGCTGGAGCAGGCAGACAGGGGATTAAGAGCAGCTGAACCGGCGGCTTGGGTGTAGCTTGCATGATAGCGACAGCGACATGCAGACAGTCTAAATCTATCTAGTCTACTGTCGTCTTATTTTGAAGTCTGCTCTCGAATGACGCTTGAAGTGCTGGGCTTGAACGGCAATGCTGTATAGCATCAATTTATATACTGAAATAGATTATTTTGATCAAATATGGAAAAGCTCAGTAAGCTGGCCGGAAGAAGTCGTCAAATCATATAATATGAGAATAGAATAATCAAGTCATAGAGCTATCTATCAGTTGAGCTTCTTAGCGGTTTGCCCGTTCGCAACAGCAGCAGTCGCAAAAGCAGCCTTGATCTCTCCCCAAGCAACAGATATCACCCAGAGCGGAACAATGACCCAGAGGACGTTGAAGAATACCAGGTACAGCCACAGATAGACAGGATCGCTCGTCTCCAAGCCGACACTTCCCGAGAACCACTCTGGCCCAAAGGTCATGAAGCCGCCATACAGCTCCCCCACGGCCAAGATAATGGATGAAAACCACAGGCAGCTAGAGTACTTCGCTTTGGAAGCTCTTGTCGCACTCGGGGAGGAAGACTGGGTTAGCAAATAGCAGATATAAACTGCCAGCGGACCCCCGATCAACACCGTCAATATCTCTAGGCAGACCACGCACAGGTCAGCACCCAGCCAGCGCGCATCCGCCTTGCCGTACTCCTGCCACATTCTAGCACTGGCTCCTACGCCGTAAGCGGGACCGTAGGCCCTGTCTGGCCTGTTGAGAAAGTAAGGCGGTCCATAGACGCCGGGGATGGTCTCGCCTGGTTGCAGTTGCTTGTAGCTGAAAAAGCAGTGGTAGAGGAACGATCCCTCAATCAAGAGATGGGTTCCGGCATCGTAGGCGTGCCAGAAGAAAAGGAGGCGGTTGCGAAACTGGTTGGAAGGGATGAGGGCGGTGCCTAGGAGGTAGGATAGGGGCATTATTGAGAGGGCGGCGGTGATGGAGAGGAGCGTCGGAACGTCCGCAGTAAACGCTGGGACGGCGGTAGAAGTCGTCATCTTGTCCCTTATCGCTGTCTCAATTCAATGAGGTTTCGAATAAACTAGTTATCGCTTGTGTCGTGGGCTACGAGTTGTTTAAAAGCAACGCTCCGGATGGGAAGCGTTTTTGTGTCTTTCCCTTTCGATTCTGGCCCAATGGTGAAATGTACAGCTTGGGTATCGGCCCTCGTCACCCTTGTTCGTCTCCCCTTAACTTTCGCAATCCCTATTGTCCCATTGTCTTTAAATTGTCTTCAAATTGTCATTGTCGTATTCTTTGTTGTCTTCCTCCGTTCTTCTTCTTCAACTCAAAATAGGCGGGCGAAATGACAATCACGTGATATAGTTTTAACCATAAGGGAATATAGGGTTTTTGCGGAACTACTATCTCCCGTGTAGACACAGTGGCGAACACCAACAAGTATTAACAGGGTGCTAACACCAACCAACAACGATATTAACATGGTAGCCGCTATAAATATTATAGATATACGATATTAAGAAAAGATATATTTTTTTTTTATTTCTATACCCTATAGGCTTTTATAACTAACTATCTAATATAAGAAGAATTAAAACTTATTTCCTATCTACACCTCGTCTCTTACTTCCTCCTTAATTATAATTAGCTCCTTATCCTTACCTAGTAAGGAGGCTAATAGCTCCGATATTTTATATTCCTACTATAGAGAAGATTACTAAAAAATCGGCTACTTTATCGCCTACTTTATATATAATACTAGGTATTAGGAGCTTAGTTAACTAATAGGCGTTAGAGAATTCTAGAGTATATTAACTAATAATCTAGCCTTTTTTAGAGTAATATAAACTAATATTATATTACTCTTAACCTTCGAGATATTCCGCTTCTATATATAGAGTTAGTTTCTTCTTTATATATTATTATTTCTTCTATATTATTAAAAATATAGATATACCTAATCTAACTTTATATTCCTCGTATTAAGGGCCTTAATAATATAATTAAAACTATACTTAATCTTTTTACTAAGAGTACCAATTTCCTTACTTAATATTATAAGGTTATAATCTAAGAACTATATACCTATAGTTAGTATATTTTATTATATTATCTGGGATTTCAGACTATTTTTACTATAGTATTTCTTAAAGTCGCTCTATTAGAGACTCTAATATCTTTTAGAATAACTTCTATATTAAACTAAGTCTTAACTATAGACTCCAAAGCTTTCTTAATCGTAGAAATATTACTCCTATACCTAACCCCGACTATCTTATCTACTCTAAGTATTTACTTATTAAGCGGAGTCTCTAAGATTTTACTTACTAGAGTTCTATCACCATTAACTATCTATTTAGTAAATTTCTCCTTAAAAGCTTGTACCTCTCTTAAAAGTATCTCCTTATTCTTAAGATAAATCTTAATAGACTCTATATTAAGATACTTATAGTAGATCGTAGTAATAGTCGCGATATTAATACTAAATTCTATAGAGAAGGCCTTATAAGCCTTTTTATTATTCTAATAGTTAGAGTATACCTTAGTATTAAGAATTACTTTATTATATCTCTTCCTAGAGATATAAGGAAAGGAGGGAGAAAATATATAATACTTATATAGAGTTAGCTTATCCTCTAAAAACTCCTTATTAATATTAGTAGCCTCTCCCTTCTTCTTCTTTATAGGCAAGTTCTCTGCCGAAGTAGTAGCCCGAGTCTTATAAGGAGATATCTTTACCCTATCTCTATATTAGTATTCTCTTCTATTTCTTCTAGAAACTAAATTATATATACTTTAACACTACTTATAATATCCTAATACTTACTATTAAGTTCTAGCTTCTCTATTTTAACTTAATACTTATATTTAGTGGTATTCGGATATATTATAAAGAAGATAGTTATATATAGGAATACGAAAAAAAAAGATAATAAAGATAAAGTAAATTTTACTTTACCTAGATAACTACTCTAATTTAGTAATAGGAGAGATATTAAAATAATAAGGTAAGTAGGCTAAAATATACAATAACTCCTAATATTTATAATATTAGGACTTATATATTTAATATTAATATCTATACTATATCTAAATATATAAGAAATAAATAATACTTACTAATAAAATTCTATAATACCTATATTAATTAAATATACCCCTAAGGAATATAAAGATAAGCCGCCAACTTAATTTTAGATAGATATAGATAGCTAATAATATCTTATTAACTTAAGATAATAACTCTATAGTTTATAGTTATTCTTAAAGCTTAATACTCTCTAATATATTATCGGAGGTTACTAGATAGTCTAAAAACTATATCTTCTTTTATAGCTCTCTTCTATAGTCCTTATTTAATAGGTACCTCCTTATTATTTTCTTTAGTTTCCTCTCTATAAAGTTACTTCGATTAATATTAGTAAACTCTTTATATCGGCCTATCTTATCCTAGAAAAGAATTATATCCTCCTATTTCTCTAGGGCTTAGTCTAAATTAGATAATCTATATTTAATATTAAGATATAATTTAATCTCGATAGCTAAGTTAGTATAGATATCTTAAATTTAGGGTTAGCCCTTAATTATATATTAGCTATTTATTGACTTACTTTATATATACTATAGCCCGACTTTTAATAATATATCTATATTAATAATTTCTTAGATCTAATAAAATACCTATAGGAACTTTTCTAATATAAATAATTTAATAAAAGACTAAAATAATATATCGGGATTATTATATAAATATAGCCCGAACTCTCCCTTATTCTATCTAGATCTTTTAATCTTATTTAAGATATAGTCCTATATATATTAGTAGATTCTTTGGGTTTTATTTAATTTAAGGATTTATATACTTTTATTCTCTTAAGAGTCTTGCTCTTCTATCCCTTAATAATCTTAAGTATTATAGTTTGGCTCTATAAGAAATCAAAATTATTACTATTATTACTATAATAGATACTCCTAATAATCTCTAACAAATTATCTTTATAGAAATAGAGAAAATATATCTAGCGGCTTTCTTACTCTAGCTTCTCTTTTAATAGAAGGATCTTCTTATTATAGTAGAACTACGTTAGATACGGGACTTATCTATACTATTTCCTTTACTATAATTCTAGTTCCCTCTATATAGAGGGAGGGGATAAGTTGAGATTAATAGTAGCTAGTATTTTTCTAGAGATACTTTCTAAAATAACTATATTTTAATTACCCGATAGTATTAAATAACTATAGTATCGTATAGTATTATATAGTATTATATTCTTTTATATTTCTTCTCTACTATAAATATTAAGGAGGTTAATAATTACTAATTTTAGCTAACTATAACTTTATTTAAACTTCTTTAACTTTAACTTTAACTTTAACTTTAACTTCCCTCCCCTTTAACTTTTTTTTTATTTTTTAACTATATCGCTCCCTAATTAATTCGTAGTCTATCCCTCTTATTCTAGCTATTCCCTCTTTAAAAATAGCTCCGCAAATATTTAGGTAGTAGAAAATATTTATATTAAGTAGTCTATCTAAATAATAGTAGTAGTATAAATTAGACGTAAGAGTAACTTATAAAGACTCCGAAGCTTATAAAATAGGGCTATTAACTTCTATATAGCCCTAAAATATTAGAGAAACTAATATTAAGGGTAATAGTAAGATAGCTATAAATATTCCCTATTTAATCTATATCAAACTTATTACTAAGTATTTTTTAGAACGCGATAAGCCCTAATAATTCTAATATTTCTTAGGAAAATATTACTAAAATAGCTAATAAACTCGAAGAAAATATTATAGAAATAATTAAAGCTTATAAAGCTAATAATAATATTAAAGACTTAAATACTAAAAATATATATTAGCTACTATAAGCTAAATAATATATTAATATTAATATAACTTAAATTAATAAACTTAAACTATATAAGACTATACTAATCGCACCTCTTATTAATAAAGAATATACTTCTAATACTTTATAGGATAATCTTAATATTATTATAGCTACCCTAGATTAATAGGATAGAGAGGGCTCTAATTATTCTAATATCTTTAATCCTATAGAGGTCCTTCTATATTATCGGGATAATAGATTTATAAGTTCCTTTATAATAGCTATAGTACTCTAAATAGAGTAATCGGGTATTTCCAGAGCCTATTACTAGTCTCTAGTAGAAATTCTATAAACTCTAAAAGATATATTACTAATCTATAACCTCCCTTAGGGTCTATTAACTTTAAAAAAGAACTATAAGGTATAGTTCCCGATTATACCTATTAGATATTCTAAGATTCTAATTATCTCACTATTATAGATATCTATACTTACTATAGTAGAGAAGTCGCTAGTTATATTAATAGAAAAAGATATATTCTTTTAGGATATAGTCTAGCTTATAATAAGTTTACTTAAGTCCTCTAACTTCCGATAGTATATATATATTAGAATAGTAGAATTAGTAGATATACTAACTAAACTCTAGTATTCGAGAAGCTAGGGTACCTCTATTAAGTATTCTTCTAGTAAGGTTACTTATAGCTAATCTAGAGCTATTATTCTCCTATTAGATATTATTTACTATAAATACTAGAAGTATCCCTATACTTATAACCTACTATCTAACCACCCGCGTTAAATATACTACCTTAATTATATTCTTTTAGTTATAAAAGACTTTTATTTATAGTCCCCTAACCTATTAGGGATAGTTATATATAAGGTATAAGCTACTCTATAATACTCTCTTAATAACTATAAAGGATAGCTTCCCCTAATATAGCCTCCGTTTAATACTAGAGAAATTATCCTTATACTAAAGAGGATAAATTATATCCCTATTAAGGATATAATATCGAGCATTAAGGTATATATTAATAAAAAGTATAGCCTAGAGGCTACTAATATCTAGTCCTACGTGGGCTTTAAGTACTTTTTAAGACGTATAATTAATACTAACTAGGCCCCCTTTTCTATTTT
>JACOIL010000096.1:0-56699 GCA_014839955.1 Trichophyton simii
CTACAACCCCTACCCCGTCCTACCTTGGGTATACTCGACAAGCCGACGACGAGGGTTCCCCGGGCCCAGCTAGCTAGCTCGAGCTCTCGAAGGGAACGCCGCCGGACGGTTGGCCCAGCAGTCCACTGGGGACCCATCAGCTTAGCGGTGGTGATCAGCCTGACGGGCTTGTATAGCGTGCTGGCGGCCACCAATACGACGCACAGGAGGGAGCCGGTGCCGGGGTAATGGAAAGACGGGTGGGCAGGCTAGAGAGCGCAGGCAGAGGGAGTCCCTGACCCTTATTATGCATCGCTGCTTACTGGTGGTTGTGGTAGTGGTGGTAGTGGCAGTGGCAGTGGTAGCTGCTGGAGCCCTAGGGGAGCCCCCGAGCCGTGAGCAGCGAGCTGGTTGATGCCTGATCTCGACCGTGTCTGGTCGCTAGCAGGAGGAGACGCCGGAGCAGCCGTTGAGGGCTGAGTGACGATCGCCGTGAGATAGATTGCCCGCGAGAGATACTGTACATAGATAGGTAGACCGATAGACAGACAGACTGGCAGATAGGGGGCCTGTCGAGAAGAAAAGAAAACATATCAGATGCCATCGTCATCGCCGTCTCCATCATCTCACCTCGTCTCGTCTCGTCTTCATCTTCTTCATCCTCGTCTCGCAATGTCATCTTCTTCTTCTTCTTCTTCTTCATTGTCATCATTGTCATCGTCGTCCTCAGCCTGTCCTGCTAGCTCCCGCCAGCCAGCCAGTTAGCCTTCTTAGGTAATTCTCGACCTGAGCCTCCGCCGTCTCCTATTATCATTATCACTTCCATCCTCCAGACGACGCAGACGACGCAGACACGCCAGCGAGACCGCCGCGAGATACTCTTCACACAGCCAGCCAGCCTGCGACAAGGCACCGAACAGGCTGTCCCGCCGCTGAAACGCCCTAGTCCTCCCTCGCGATCCTCGTCCGCCGCGCATCCCTAACTATCCAGCATCAGCATCAGCATCACCACCACCGCCAGCACCGCCAGCACCGCCAGCGCCAGCGGCCTCCCTGCGACTGTCCTCCCTCAGCTCCGGCCGACTGAGCTCCCGCCCTTCCTGTCACCATCGTATCGTCCTCTGCTGCTCCTCCCGGGGCTCACCTCCTGCCTGCTCCCTTTCTTTTCTTTTCCCTCCCATCGACAGGCATCTCGCTCCCCCTTGCCCGCTCGACCTGCCAAAACTGTCCGGCTGTTTCGGGGGGAGGGAAATTGGCCCTGCTCGACCGTCTCTTGCGTCGGTCGTCTGTCTCTGCCTCGTCCGGCATTGCTGCTGCTGCTATCTGCTGCTGCTGCTGCTGCTACCGCTATTACTGCTGCTGCTGCTGCTGCTGCTCAGGCTCGCCGTCGCCGTTGCTGTGACCGGCGGCTGTGCTACGGTGAACCCTTCCTGCGGCCTTCCACCCCCCTCCCCCAGCGAGCGCCGACCCCCAGGGCGAGACAGGAATAAAGACACCAGCCACGGAGATATCCTCTCTACTACTTCTCTTTCTTCTACTACTACTTCTTCTTCTTCTTCTTCTTATTTCTCTTCCCTGTCCGTCGAAGCGCCTGAGCTACTGCTTGCCCCGGCCCTCTTACTTAGCATCGATCCACCACGCCGCGTCCTCTCCAGGAAAAAAAAAACCTCTGCCTCCCTTCCTCGTCCCTATTAATTAAAACAGCTCGAAGCTTGCCCTTTCAGATGGCATCGAAGAGTCAGCCACGGTATGGATGGTCCCTTTTTCTCCTTTTCTCTCGCCCTTCCCCCCCTTCTCTGGTCCTTTTTCCCCCTTCACCTCCTCCCACCTCCAGCTGTCCCTATTTTTTTTTTTTTTTTAACCTGGCCCCCTTTCTTTGCTTTTCCCCAGGCCCAGAATGGCTCTGCCGTATCTGCGCGCTTCTCTGGACTCTCCGCGCAAACACTCCCTCTCTGCCTTCCCGGCGAGCTTCATGGCTAACTTTCGTCATCGGCATGTCAGGCGGGAATATCACATCGTTGTGCTGGGCGCCGGTAGGACCTCTCTCGTCCCGGTCTTTTTTTTTCCTTCTACAAATCTTCTGGCAATACCATATTTACTATGAGATAATAAGGAGAGAGTGAGGGGGAAGGGGAATACGTTTGCTGATTTTACCATATTGTTGCTTGCAGGTGGTGTTGGGAAGAGCTGCTTGACCGGTAAGAGCTGCCGGTTTACACGGTCCGTTTGGTGTCTTCTTTGCGCTGACTGCTTGTCCAGCTCAGTTCGTACAGAATATATGGATTGAGAGCTATGATCCGACCATCGAAGATTCCTACAGAAAGGTCCTTGCGGTAGATGTGAGTGTTGACCCTTTTTTTTTTTGTTGTCTACCTACTGAATACCCGCTAATATTCTTCGTATAGGGACGGCCATGTCTTCTCGAAATGTACGTATCTGGCTATCAATTAGATACTCACGGCATCTACAACAATTGCTGACTCGTGGACTGCAGACTGGATACAGCCGGGACGGAACAGTTCAGTAAGTCTCATCACCTCAATACCCGACTATCCCGGACGTCCCCAGACTAACAGCTGAATTATAGCCGCCATGAGGTAACTCAATCTCTATGAAACTCTATCCCAGACACTCCTCAAACAGCCCCAGCTAAACCCGCGACCCTCCTTACCACAACCCCCCCTTCTTCAAACCCACCTTCCCCCCCAATTGCTCGACGACTTCAACTGCAACGGTAGCAACTCACAAGGCACATCTGTTTCTAGGGAACTATACATGAAACAAGGCGAAGGCTTCCTCCTCGTCTTCTCCATAACAAGCATGTCCTCCCTGAATGAACTACAAGAACTCCGCGAACAGATCATCCGTATCAAAGACGACGAAAAGGTCCCCATCGTCATCGTCGGTAACAAGTCAGATCTCGAGGAAGACCGTGCCGTTTCACGATCGCGCGCCTTCGCTCTATCCCAACAGTGGGGGAATGCTCCATACTACGAGACCTCCGCACGAAGACGAGCGAACGTAGACGAAGCGTTCATAGACCTCTGTCGGCAGATCATACGGAAGGATATTCGATCCAATAAAGACCGAGACAGAGATTATGGAGGGAGTCGCAAGAAGGAGGCAAGCGGAGCTGCAGACAAGCGGCGGAATCGGAGGAGGACGAAGATGAAGACTGATTGTGTGATTCTTTGACCGTCACCGCCTCTCCTCTCTCCTCTCTTCTCTCCTCTCCTCTCCTCTCCCGCCTCGTTTGTCTCCTCCGTGCGTTTGCTCCCCCAAATTTTTGCCTTGTCTTTTATCGTCCTCTTGTCAGCCATATTTTTTTCCTTACAGGTGATTCGTCCGTCCGTCCTTTGTTTTTGTCTTGTCCGCCTTAATATACCCCTTCCGCATCACTGGTTTGCTCTTTGGTTTGTTGTCTTATTTCCTCAATTTTCTTTTCTTTGGATATCTCATCTATTTACTATTTTTCTTTTTTTACATCTCTGAAGATCTACTCTTTTCTTATACCATCTCCTTTCAACCTGATCCTCCTCCATACTACGCTCCACTACACACCGCCCCTTCATTTCGTGATATACATATTACCTGTTTCTATAAACAAACCACCGCCGACTCCCTCTGAAAAGTTTCCCTTTTGTTATATTTCCTTTCCACCGGCTCTCTTGGATACTATTCTCACCTCCGCGCCTTTCTCCCTCCCTCCCTCCTTTTTTTTTCCTTGTCAAGATGGAAGAACAAGAAAGAAGGAAGAGAACAAGAGCAGAGAGAAGACCTTCTTTTTTATCACGATATAATCATGACTTGACTCCAGCAAAGCATTCATTCCAGCGAGCCATCACAGGCAAAAAAAAAAAAGTACGGGACTCCTTTCATCATCCTGTGTATATATATTTTCCTTTCCTCTCCGTCCTGCTTATTGACTACCGGTTCCTATACACGCTGTCCTTGTCCTTTTTTTTTATTTCTTTTATTTTCTTACCTGCCAGCTTGTCCGTCTCACTTGATATCCCCTCCTGATGTGAAATCGTTACAATGCCTTTCAAATTTTTTTTTCCCCTTATATATCTACTATCTATGGAATAGATTTTTATCATGCTGGGCTATGTATATGGAGCAAGCAAGAATGCAAGCAAGCAAAAATTCAACCTCAAAACCGCACTCTGAGCAACTGTAGTTAATTGTACATGATTCTATTTTTTTTGCCCAGCGGATCCTCTTCCTATCTTCAGCCAAAAAAAATAAAAAGGAGATAGAAATATAAAAGGAGGCTATAAAGGAGGCTATAAAAAATATAAGGAACTAGACAGCTCGGATGACAAAAATTACATTCTGAAAACACCGAACTTGGTCTTTGCTTCCTCTGAACGGCCGCCGACGGAAGCAGCCAGGCATAGACCTAGAACCTTGCGAGTGTCGGCTGGAGGAATAACACCGTCGTCCCAGAGACGAGCAGACGAGAAGACAGCCTCGCTCTCGGCGTCGATACGGTCGCGCAGCGAGGGGTCAACACTCTTCCCGACCGCAGCCATGACGTTAGTTAGTTGCTCAGAGCCCATGACGCCGATCTTTGCATTAGGCCACATGAAGAGGAACCGGGGTGAGTATGCACGGCCGCTGCAATTGCATAATTAGTATACGATTTTAATCTCAAGGGTGTCTCAGACACTTTTTTTTATAGCTGGAATGAAAATGAAAAAAAAAAAAAAAAAAAAAAAAAAAGGGAGGGAAAAGTAACATACCACATTCCGTAATTACCTGCACCAGCACTGGCACCATACACAACAGTGAACTTGGGAACATCCGCACAAGCAACAGCAGTCACCAGTTTGGCGCCGTTCTTCGCAATACCGCCCTTTTCAGCATCGGCTCCGACCATGAAACCGGAGATATTCTGCAGGAAGAGCAAGGGGATGTTTCGTTGGGTGCACAGCTCGATGAAGTGTGCGCCCTTGAGCGAGGATTCAGAGAAGAGGATGCCATTGTTAGCTACGATGCCGACCTGTGTGCCGTAGATGCGTGCGAAGCCAGTGACTAGGGTAGTGCCGTAGTCGCGCTTGAATTCGGAGAATTCAGATCCGTCGACGATACGGGCGATGATTTCGTGTGCGTCGACTTGGCGGCGGAGATTGGTGCCTATTATCCCGGCCAGCTCGGAGGCTGGGTACAGGGGCTCCTTGATGGGTTCGGTCGAAGTCGAGGTGGGTGTCAATGGGGAGGTGGTCTTGGGCCAGTTCAGGTTTGATATCGAGCGGCGAGCGAGGGTGAGGGCGTGGGCGTCGTCAACGGCAAGGTAGTCTGTCACGCCGGAGATGCTGGAGTGTAGTTTACCGCCTCCGAGGTCTTCGGCAGAGACGATTTCACCGGTAGCTGCCTTGACTAGTGGCGGTCCGGCAAGGAAGATGGTTCCCTGGTTTTCGACAATGATAGATTCGTCGCTCATGGCGGGAACGTAGGCACCGCCGGCTGTACATGGGCCCATGACAACGGAGATTTGGGGGATGCCGAGGGAGCTCATACGGGCCTGGTTGAAGAAGATACGGCCAAAGTGCTCCTTGTCTGGGAAGACATCGGCCTGGTGAGGCAGATTGGCACCGCCAGAGTCAACAAGGTAGATGCAGGGTAGCTTGTTCTCCTGGGCAATGGCTTGGGCACGTAGATGCTTCTTGACGGTGATCGGGTAGTAGGTGCCGCCCTTGACGGTGCTGTCGTTGGCAACAATCATGCAGTTGACGCCCTCGACCATGCCAATTCCAGTGATAATACCACCAGATGGCACATCATCACCAGGGTAGACTTCATGGCCCGCCAGGGGGGAGAGCTCGAGGAACGAGGTGCCCGGATCGATGAGAGCGGTCACTCGGTCCCTGGGCAACATCTTCCCACGCGCAATGTGCTTCTCACGGGCCTTCTGGGATCCTCCCTGGGCGATTTTGGTATGCAAGTCGTTCATCTTCTTGAGCACTTCCTCCATCTGCTTAGCATTCTCCTGGAAGTCTGCGGACGAGGTATCGACGGTGGTGGGCAACACAGAGATGGCAGACGCCTGGTGGGCGTGCGTGAAGCTGGCAACGCTCCTGACCCGGTAGCTGGAGCCCGGCTTCAGTGTGATTGCTGCTCGTCGAGGGAGCTGCTGGTTGAGGGCGCATCGCATGCTGTGCAGCAGCCCGGCAGAGGGGGCGCGGAGAGCCATGGTCGGTCAACGAAGCTCCAATTGCACGGACGTGTAGGGTGTAAACAACAGATTGAAGCGTCCACGGCCTATCCTACTATCATTCTCAGCTGCTCCAGGTCTCAATTCCGCGATAGTCAGCCTCGCCGTGTCTGCGTCGCTCGCTGGATGTTTCGTTTCTGATATCGCGACGTCGAAAAGATTTCCTCTTCGGGTCGTTTTTGACGCCGGAAAAATAGAGCTGGAAGGGGAAGTTAGCCGAAAGAGCCCCACGCGCGGTACTGGCGTTACCGGGCGGTATTGCCGCCGCAAGCCGCGCCCGCTGCGCCGAAAGGGAAGGTCAGCCGAGGCACCGAAAGAGGCAGCTTGCAACTTCGTTCTTTTTTTCTTTCGTCCGCGACGCCGCTGGAGTTGCTATTTTACTCTGTCTTTGCTGCGTCTTTCTCTCATCTCTGTCTCTATCAAGATATTCGTCACCATGGCATCGTCGGTTCTTCCTCGTTTCCTCGGCCGTTCCGCCCCCAGAGCTACCCTGGCCGCCCGGAGGCAGTTCGTACCTGTTGCCGCATGGCGGGCAGCTTCCACAAAACACCCCCAGGGATTCACTCCCCCGACCGAAGATGAGCTGAACGAGCTTCGGGATACCGTCCGGGAGTTTGCCAGTACGTATAACGCGGGCGGCTGCTAGCAAACAGAGGATAGTGCTGACGGCGTTTAGAGCGTGAAATTCCAGAGGAGGTCGCCGCCAGGACCGACCAGGAGAACCAGTTCCCTCCCGAGATGTGGAAGAAGTTTGGCGAAGCCGGGTAGCTACTTACCACACCGTCCAACGATATACAGTATGATTGGTGGCTAACGGTTATATGAAGTTTCTTGGGTGTCACTGCAGAGGAAAAATATGGCGGTCTCGGGATGGGTTATCAGGCACACTGCGTCGTGATGGAAGAACTTAGCCGTGCTTCAGGTAGGGATTTATTATCAGTTTACTATGTTTAAACATACGTTCTAACATGACCTAGGAAGCATTGGACTTTCGTACGCTGCTCACTCCCAGCTTTGCGTCAACCAGCTCTGCCTCAATGGCTCGCCAGAACAGAAAGAGCGCTTCCTGCCCGGCCTCATCTCCGGAGAGAAGATTGGAGCACTGGCCATGTCTGAACACTCTGCCGGCTCTGATGTTGTGAGCATGAAGACCAAGGCTAAGGCTGTTGATGGTGGATTTGTCCTCAATGGCACCAAGATGTGGATCACCAACGTAGGTTTTTTAACTGCTCCTACAAAGGATCGAATTTTGTGGCTAACAGGAAACCTCAGGGCCCTGACGCTGACTTCATCGTCGTATACGCCAAAACTGAACCTGATGCTGGCTCAAAGGGTATCACCGCCTTTGTCGTCGAGAAGGACTTCAAGGGTTTCTCTTGTGCCCGCAAGCTCGACAAGCTCGGCATGCGTGGATCCAACACTGGTGAACTCATCTTCGAGGATGTCTTCGTCCCACACGCCAATGTTCTAGGCCAGATCAACAAGGGTGTTAGAGTTCTGATGGAGGGACTTGACCTTGAGCGCCTTGTTCTTAGTGCTGGACCACTAGGGTAAGATACTTTTTCCGTTATGCACGGTGGATGATTCAAAGAGTTTTTAAGACTAATCAACTTCTCCAGTATCATGCAAGCTTGTCTCGACCTCGTGCTTCCATACACTCACACCCGTACCCAATTCGGCATGCCAATTGCGCACAACCAGCTCATCCAAGGCAAGCTCGCCGACATGTACACCAAGCTTGCTGCTTCTCGAGCTTTCACCTATAACACTGCCCGACAAGTTGACCAGTCTGCCGTTTCCTCTGACGGGACTCAGGTGAAGACACAAGACTGTGCCGGTGCCATCCTGTACGCCGCAGAGCGTGCTACCGAGTGCACTCTCGATGCTATCCAGCTTATGGGAGGCAACGGATATATCAACGAGATCCCAGCTGGACGACTCCTCCGGGATGCCAAGCTATACGAGATTGGTGCCGGTACTAGCGAAATTAGACGAATGGTTATTGGAAGAGCGTTCAACAAGGAGTTTGCCTGATTTATATGATGGGTTGTATATAATCTTGGATAACGGGATGGTTACAGCGAAGGCCTGACTATGTAAAGATAGTACACGATAGGATAGCAAATTAGAAGGCTTAAAGAACAATCGAAAATTCAAAATAACTACTTCCGCCTTGTTGAAGACCGTGTGGGCCGAGACGATGTTGCGGTTTTTACGCCGTTTGTATGGCCGGCCTTCTTACGCTTCGAGCTCCTTATGGGACCAGAGCCTGAGCTAGAGTCCAAGCCAGAAGTGGTCTGCTCAACGGTCACATCTGCTTTTCTCTTCCGCCCTCGCTTCTGTGTAACTGGAGGCGCGGTAGTAATGATATCTTTGTACTCTTCGATGTTCTCTGGCGCAGGGGGCATTATTATATCAAGTTTATGATTAGGTTCCGCCTCTTCACGCGCCGAAGAGCCCTTTCTGAGCCGTGGCCCATTATTATTCATAGAAAGGTTGTCACGGCCTTTCTTCTCAGCCCACTTGTTTGAACCATGTAAAAGTGTCTTCAGACCAGAGACTGGACGAGGCAGTCCATCGGTCTCCATGTTGTTGCCGAGGTTGAGATCATCGTTGACTAATGCCCCATGTTCACTATTGCGACGGAATCGTGTCGATAAGTGGTCATGGAACGTTGCTCTAATATTTCCATCTTGCTTTAGCTTTTCACTTGTCTTCTTTGTCTTCGGTTTTGACTCTTGAAAGACTTCACGCCAGTTCTTGAGGAGAGACACCTTCTCTCCGTCTCCAGGTTGGTACAGGGGTCCATCATTATTCGATGGTGGGCCAGCAGACCACGACACGCCGTAGAAGGTAGCAGAGTCAAGCTGTGCTGGTTTCTTGTTCTCAATTTTCTTCTTCTGACGGCGGACCTTGTCAGGTTTGTCAGTTTCATAGTATTCATCCGAAAAATATTCCCAGTCCGTATCAGTCTCGAGCGCATCCTCAAGCGAGCTGTCATCTAGGTAGACTGGATCCGGATTTACCATCATGGTCATTTCATCCTACCACTCAATTGTTTAGCATTCAACTTTTGAATTCACCAGGAAATGGTCGCATTCTTACAGTGAAATGAGGTTCGTCGAACTCTATCCAGAGACAATCGGACGCATTGTCGAAGTCGTCGTAGTCCGACATTGTAGTGCATCGGCTTGGGGTGCGGTGGGCAGGTAGGCAGCAGTCCTGTTATGCAGTTTGAACAACCTGATTCAAACACCCAAATGGCAAGGCAGTTGTCTAAGACAGGTATATCATCCAGCCTCAGGCCCCAGGTATCAAACGGCGATGGTCAATTGAAAGTTGGTAGCTACTCCGTACACTCTCGCAGCTGCTTAAGATGCTTATTTGGCCGACCAAACACTAGATAGGTGCGGAAAGAGCGTCAGATTTCCCAGCAAACCAAATGCACTCCTTCCTCAGCAAACGATCAAGCTATCTGCAGTCCATTGACCCTCCTTTTCTCCCTGTTAATGCGCGTGTATCTTCCTGCCGAGCCGTCTGATATTGCTTCAGCCTTGAAAATCTATAAAAGAAATCAAAAAAGCAAAGAAAAAAAAAGTTCCAAGCTTTTTTTCTGCTGTATGACGTAATTGGTAACAAGTCACGTGTAAGCAGAAAAGGAAGGTAAGCCGAGCATCCAGTGGCCTCGGTATCTGCGTCCGATCTGTAAATACGACGTAATTACCGGAACAGCACGCCGACCGCCCGCTTGCCATCGGCGCCCACCCTGAATTGCCGAACTAGGAAACTCGCGCGGCTTCATTTTTCTTCCATGTGTTGATATCGAGAGAAAAGACTGAAATCTTCGTCTCTGCATCGAATTGAACTGGACATGGTGTTGGGCTTCTAGTCGACCAGCTTCAACGTCGTCCATCATGTCGTTTCTCCTGCGCGCCTCTGCCTCGCGCATCCCCCAGCGAGCCCTCTTTGCTGCCTCGTCCCTCCGCCATAGCTCCTCGACAGCTACCGGCAAGGGTACCACCTCGCTCAATTCGATCCTTATTGCCAACAGAGGAGAGATTGCTCTGTAAGAGATGCTTCACCGGTGTCAATCACCAGCTGTTGTCAAGCTATTTGTTTGCTAACTACTGTTTATCGCTGCAGACGAGTGGGAAGAACAGCTGGACAGCATGGCATCCGCGTAACAACCCTGTACACAGACCCTGACGCCCATGCTCAGCATGCCTTGAGCTCGCCTTTTGCCTATAACCTAGGCGAAACCTCTGCCTACCTGGACGGAGACCGAATAATCGAGATTGCCAAACGCGAGGGATGCAAGGGAATACATCCTGGCTACGGATTTGTACGTTACTAGACCTTGGTTGAACACCAGCGCGACGACAGATGCTAACAGGACACAGTTGAGTGAAAATGCTGGCTTTGCAAAGAAGTGTACAGATGCCGGACTTATCTTCATTGGACCACCACCTTCGGCCATTGACGCCATGGGAGACAAGAGGTGAGCTTTCACAGCAGTTTTAGTACCTGTCTGCAGCTTATGTTAACATCACTATAGTCGTTCCAAGGAGATCATGACTGCTGCTGGCGTTCCCTGTGTCCCCGGATACCACGGCACAAACCAAGACATCAATTTCCTCGCCGCTGAGGCCGAGAAGATCAAATATCCTGTCCTCATCAAGGCAGTCAAGGGCGGTGGTGGAAAGGGTATGCGTATTGCCCGCAGCGCCGCCGAGTTCCAAGACCAGCTGAAATCCGCCAAATCCGAGGCTAAGAGCTCCTTCGGTGACGATACCATGCTTATTGAAAAGTACATCACCACTCCACGCCATATCGAAGTCCAGGTGTTCGCGGACCAGCACGGAAACTCCGTTGCCCTGGGAGAGAGAGACTGCAGTGTCCAGCGTCGTCACCAGAAAGTCCTCGAGGAGTCGCCAGCACCACATCTGCCAGAGGCCACAAGAAAGGACCTCTGGGCCAAGGCGAGAGATGCCGCTTTGGCTGTCGGTTACGAGGGCGCTGGCACCGTCGAGTTCATTTTCGACAACGACACTGGCGAGTTCTTCTTCATGGAGATGAACACTCGACTACAGGTCGAGCACCCAGTCACGGAGATGGTTACTGGTCAGGATCTTGTTCACTGGCAGCTACTTGTAGCCGAGGGAAAGCCTCTCCCTCTCACCCAGGAAGAGGTTGAAGCCAAAATGGCTACCATGGGCCATGCCATCGAAGCCCGAATCTACGCTGAGAACCCCGAACAGAACTTCGTGCCGGACTCCGGTAAGCTGATCCACGTCCGCACTCCACAGCCTACCGAGGACGTTCGTATCGATGCCGGCTTCGTTGCCGGTGATGAAGTCTCTTCACACTACGACCCCATGATCTCAAAACTCATCGTTCGGGGCGCAGACCGCACCGAGGCCCTGCGCAACCTCTCCATGGCCCTTGAACAGTACGAAGTTGCTGGCCCAATCACCAACATCGAGTTCCTCAAGCGTGTGTGCAAGAGCCCCGACTTTATTGCCGGCGAAGTGGAGACCGGCTACATCGAGAAGCACCGCGAGGAGTTGTTCGCTAAGGAACCGGTCGAACCAGAGCTCTGGGCCCAGGTAGCTCTCTCGACTTTCATCTCGGGAACTAGCTCCAGCAACCCAATTGGAAACACTGGCGCAGGCATTGGCTTCAGCCCGGGCTACCAGCAGCGCCAGTTCACCTTTGTCGAGGCTACGGCCCCAAATACCCCCGAGGCCACACCAGCTACAGTTCAGATCTATCAGACTGGCCCATCGAGCTATGATGTGACCATCAACAATGAAAAGACATTCAGCAACGTCACTGCCACTCTCTCGGCCGATGGCAAGGCACTTACCACTTTCTTCCCCCATACTCGTCTTGATACCACCGTAATTCGTGACGAGGATACTATCACTGCCTTCCAGCACGGACGACAGTACAGACTCAAGGTTCCCCGAGCCAAGTGGATGGAGAAGGCGCTTGGTATTAAGGAATTGACCAACAGCGTCTTAGCTCCCATGCCATGCAAGATCCTGCGCGTGGAAGTTGCTGAAGGTGCAGTAGTGGAGAAGGACCAGCCTCTTGTCGTGATCGAGAGTATGAAGATGGAAACCGTTATCAGGAGTCCCATCAAGGGTGTGGTGGAGAAGATTGTGCATAAACAGGGGGTAAGCCTTACAACAATCGAAAGCAGGAGTCTAGAAGGCGATGGCTGACAAAATTGTTATTTTTTTTTTTTTTTAGGATATCTGCAAAGCTGGCACAGCGCTGGTCGAGTTTGCTGCCGAGCCGGAGGCCCCTGAGTCGTAAGGGGGGGCCGATTTTCGGCCTTTGACCAGGGGCTATCAAAGACGGTCAAGCAATCGATTGACATCTTTGCTGATGAATTGAGAAGAAAAGAAAGAAAGAGTAGACAAATCCAATGTCTGGTCTTTCGTCTTAGTGTTGGAATTATCAAATATCGCAACGAAGTTACCCACCATGGGCTCCGATCATCCTTTTATTTTTTTGGGCCGGTATCTTCTCGCCCGTACGGAGTATATAAAGAAGAAACGAAAAAAGCATCTCCACCTCCCCCTTCTTATTGATCGTCCAGGGACAACAGAAACATAGCAAACCAACGACTCGTTCCGGCCACGATGGCTTTTCTTCGCAGCTCATCGGCCCCCTGGGCAGGCCGATATCCCTCCCATCCAAGTATTCAATATATTTTCACGTCGCGGCATTCTTGTTTTCAAGGGGTTATACATGGTGGATGATACGATGACGAGTCCTTTTATTCGTTTGTTTACACACCTTCCGAGCTGTTTCTCTCTCTTCTTTTTGGCGGCGATTCGGGGAGAGAAGACCTTTCTCCTTACTGTATATATAAACCTCAAAATACCATCACCAACCACCAGATCTAGACCGATAGAAATCAGCAATCAAAATAATTAAAAAAAAAAAAAAAAAAAAACATTTAAAAAAAATCCCTGGCCAGAAAGTAGAGAATAAGCAAAGAGAGCGAATCTCGCCCTTCTGGAAGCCCGACCGCCACCGCCAGCGACTCCACCTACCAAGGGATGCCCCTGGCCGAGCTCCAGTTAAACCCCAGCTAAAGCCAGTTAAAAGCTAGTTAAAGCCAGTTAAAGCTCCAGTTAAAGCCTTGCGTAAGGTGCCAGCTAAAAAAAGGCGCGCCCGAAGCTCTGCCTCCCTTTCATCGCTTATCACCCCTTTCCTCCCGCTGCGATCCTGCGGCTTCTTAGCTAGAGTAACAGGTGCTCAAGTGACCTTTCGGTGGATCAGCAATGGAAGAGAGGTCCCATATTTCTTGTCCTCCTCGGGCTCGCCTGGGAAGAGATTTTATTTCCTGACCATCTGCGTCCTCTCTTTCCTTCTGCACACACTCCTACTACTCCTACTTCTCTCTTCCCAGTCCAACCTGTTGCTGCGGCCGTCTTGGTGAACACAACCAAGGTCGTTGTTTGAAGTTGACTGACCATTGGCCACCTGGGTGGTGAGCTGTTACAAGACAAGGTAAGCGACCGGTTTTGGCTCGATGCAAGCTGCGCAACTCCGCTGAGTTACTAATTTTGCATGACGTCTGCAAGCAGGACATAAATCTCGATCCCGGCAGTGGTGATTCAATCATCGACTACATCTGTCCATAGAAAGCGATAGCGGAAAGACACACAAACACAGAGAGAAACAATGATCAGGCTATCTGCGAGGAGCAGCCTGCTTCGGGCCGCCTGCGGTCCATCATCAATCATCAGAGGACCTTCGGCTGCCGCTACTGCAGGACGATTCGGGGTGCAGCAAGCGGCTTACAGAAGAAACCTATCCTCTTCTACCGCTTTGTACAAGGATAATGAGAAGGTTCCGGCGGCAGCTATCGATGCAGAGGGCGGTTTGGCTCGAACAGATGATAGCGTGAGAGTTGAGTACCCTCCGGACGATGAGATGCCACAAACCCCTATCGTGCAGGGCAGGGGAGGTCGACATTTCAAGCGGACGCTGGCCTCATTCTCGCTCGAGGGCCGAGTATCCGTGATCACTGGGGGTGCGCGTGGATTGGGACTGGTTATGGGCCAGGCATTGGTCGCATCTGGCTCTGATCTTGCCATTGTCGACTTGAACAGTACGTTGAGTCAACAAACAACGAAAAACAATTGATGCGTGTGTGGTCTTAGCTAACAGCTGTATAGAACAGGAAGCAGAGCTTCAGGCAAAGAAGCTGCTGGAGCAGTTTGAAAAGGAAAACCCGGGCCTTGACCGGTCAGTAGAATCACCGCATAAATACCCAGCCTATATGACGGAGCTGACGGCATAACAACAGCCTACCAAAAATCACAGCTCACTATGCGGACGTGGGCGATCCCGAGTCTGTTAATGCCAGCATTGCCGAGATTATCTCGGAACACACAAAGATAGACCACCTGGTCACTTCGGCTGGCTTTACCGAGAACTTCGACGCCATCAGTTACCCTTACGATCGCATCCAGAAGCTGTGGAAAGTCAATGTTGACGGCTCCTACTTGTTTGCCGTCGAGGTAGCCAAGCATCTGATGGAACGCAAGGCTCCCGGCAGCATGGTGCTGATAGGAAGCATGTCCGGCTCGATTGTTAATGTTCCACAGCCGCAGGCACCATATAACGCTGCAAAGGCGGCGATCCGGCACCTGGCGGCTTCGCTGGCTGTCGAATGGGCTGGAGCTGGCATCAGGGTTAACTGTATCAGCCCGGGGTACATGCTGACTGCATTGTAAGTCTACTCTTGTCGAGAGTTATATATTGCATCCTTATCTATGGTACTAACAAGGGGGCTGTTGTGATTAGGACACAAAAAATCCTTGATGACAACCCAGACCTGAACCAGAAATGGACCTCCCTGATTCCCCAGGGCAAGATGGGTGTGCCAGAGGATCTTATGGGTGCCGTCGTCTTCCTTACGAGTGACGCTAGCAAGTATGTCACCGGCGCGGACCTGCGTGTTGACGGCGGATACACTGTCACCTAAAAAAAAGGGCGAAGGAGTTCCTTGCTCCCTCCGTCTGTTCCCTATTCCCCGGTTGGCTGGCTAGTTTTCCGTTAGTTAGATCTGCTTTGCTTACTTTTTAATAATGAGTCAACAATGCCACTGTAGGCCATTAGCCGATATCCTTGCTCACTCAATATTTTGTGTATGCCTAGAGACGTATGTACCATGTCTGTACGCATCCCGTATATGGGATTCCAGCCTCGTCCAGCAGACACTAGAATCATAATGGAGATAAAGCCGCTGATACGAGGAGCGAACCTGCAGTCTGCTGTACATCGTACAAGCATTGAACAGGCGAGATACCACGGTTGCAAGTCTTCGAGATGGTGTGCAGTCCAGCTATGGCTTGGAGAGGGGAGGCGAAAAAGAAAACATCCGCAGCTGATGGACGACTCGGAAGCAGAGTCTCGATCACAAACTCGCTTCAGGCTGAAACCTGGAGGCTAGAGAGTCTCTTTTCGGCTGTCTGCCCCTGTCTGCGTCTCTCTCTTCGTGCAGCTGTCTGCCCAGGCTTATCCTGGATCTGCTCGGCCTTCCTGACCTCGTCCTGCATTGGTTGCATGGATTCTCCCGTCACATCGCCGCTTGATATCGAGACTCTAGCTAGCTCGTCAACGTAGAGGCCCAGCTTTTTCTGCACGGCACATGACCGTGGCCGTTTTTCCAGTCGACTGGTCTTCTAGTTCTGCTTCATCGTAATGAAATATCTTGTCTGTGTCCTGCCGTAGCTGTATAGTTCATCGTGTCTGTCATCGTTGCTGTCGTTGTCATCGTCGTCGTCATTATCGTTGTTATCGTTGTTGTTGTTGTTGTTGTTGTTGCTGCGAGGTTGTGGTTGATAACAAAGTTGCTTTGACGTCGAGCCCGCGTCGTCAAAAGAAGCTGCCCAGCCCATCCCAATCGGGGCATTCCAACGTCACCTCTTCAACGACATCCAACTAACGACACCTTGAGATTCTCTCCTCCGCCTTTAATATCTCCAGCATCGCCAGCGCCAGCACCAGCACCAGCACCAGCACGAAGCACCGCCGGCGCCACCATACAAATCACCACCTCCAGCTTCATATTTCTCCAACTTGACTTATCGCGGACCCGCAGGTCATCCGGACACTTCACGTGCTGCAGCAGCCGACCTGCCCCATCCGCGCCTCTTTTCTATAACTTATCGCCCGCTCTCCTCCACGTCCTCCACGTCTTCCCTCTCGCAACCTCCCGCCCGCCTCACCTCAGCTTCTTTTCCTCTGCTCATACGCCAGCTTCCTTGCATTAGCCCATCCTCCATCCCCAGGAACAGCGAACCGAGAGGCTAAATACCCCCCTCGCGCTCCGTTGGCTGCCGTCAACCCGCGCCATGTTGATCATGCGCGCCCGTTGAGCTTAACCCTGCACACCGCATACTATACCAGGCAGCCAGCTCTTAAAGTACAAAGGAAGAACAAGTGAGGGCCAAGATATTGACTTATATACCACCGGTGGCCGTCCTGTTTTTCTTCCTGCTCTTGGCTGTACCTTGCTTGACCGTAGCGAGTGATATCCTTATGCTGGTGGTGTTGTCGAGCCGTACCTCACAAATCTACGTTGTCTCGTGGGCAGCTGGACCATGACGGAAGCTCTTCCCCACGGCATCGTCTTCAACACCCACAGCATCCGCTCGGAGCTTAACCATGACTCGCATGTCGAGGTTGAGGATGTGGCCAGGCTGTGGAGAGGTGAGGCTCTTCCTTTGTTCCTTTGTCCTTTGTTCATCTGAGATCCCAGCTTCTCGCCTTTTTGTTTTTTGTCACTGTTGACCCCGGTCTTTAGTCTATACGACGAATAAGACCACCCTAGAGAAAGATGCAGGCCGACGGCTAGAGAACCTCTTTTGGAGGATATGGAGTAACGGACGGATAAGCTGCACCATCCGTGGCTACACGCTGGCCTCTCTCTTCATCCAGATCTCGGAAGGGGAGTACACCACCGAAGAGTGGCTCAGGAAGGAAAGAGAGGTAAACAACTGAGAACAGCGCCTTTTCAATCGTTCTCGGGGGACACCGGCAGACGCTAACTTGACGAATCTAGCTTGCTGGCCTTAAGCCAAGGGCCATTCCTCACGGGTTTTACGTTGACAACTCACTACCCAAGTCGCCGTCCTTTCAGGGGCCAAGCAGGAGTAACAGCTCCAGGCTCACCCCATCCGGCAGCAGTGTGAAGACAACTCTTCCACCATCCATCCTGAAGAAGCCGCGGCCACCTTCGGACGAACAGCTGCCTGACTCGCCTTCCAGGAGAGACGTTACCGCATCCTATTCAGGAGACAGTCTGTACCAGCAGTCTGACAGGTCACGCTCCGGTTCAATCAGGAGAAAGAAGACCACATTCGCAAGTAATCTCACATGCTCACAGGAGATGGAGCCAGGTTCTCTCCCCAGAAGGATCAACCGGCCCTTCCCGACAAGGACTCTCGATAGTCCTACCGAGCTTCGGCCGCAATCACCTCCATCCAAGTTTAGAGGCCCATTTGACGACAGCCCTGCTCAATGTAAGCACCCTACCCCGGCTGTCACTGGAAATGGATTTGATATTGATATGAGCTCCGTTCTTCAGCCCCCACTTCGCGGCCAAATAACCCTGCACCTTCCAGTCTATCTAGAAAACCCCAGTTCAGGTCTCCGTTTGCAACGCAATCTTCCTCACAGCCTCAACAGAAAGGCTCATACACCACCCAGGAAGGTAACTTGACTGCCAACATAAGGATGTCCTCGACCATTACCGCTGGAGATAAAATGATGCTGGAGGAATACCTTGCAAACTCGCCTGTAGTCCTAGAAGACAAACCACCATCTGAACAGCCGTCTACGGCCTCCCTAGTTGAAAAGGGTTTCCGCTCCCGCTTCGTCAAGGAGCAAGTCAAGGTTAAAGAGCAGTGTCACCGCGTTTCCTCTCTCACCAACCTAATCGACAGCGTCCAACCTGGGCCAGCGCCAGTTCCCAACACTTCTTCAACCTCCTCTTCCTCCACTTTTTCAAAGAAATCGAAGCCAAAATCAAAGCACTCGCCTACGCCGTCCACTTCCTCCACCCACTCTACCACTGGTAATGATAATAGTAATAATAGGCCTTCTCCTACGAGAGCAGCAACAGCGCCATCGCCCAGCTATGCCAGTTCATCGACCAGGCGAACCAAAAAATGATCGATCCAGCTCTTTTATTGCAAATCCCTCCGTCTTCCGACCCACTACAACAACTCTTCCACCCCTCCCTTTTTTGATCCAAGTGTACTTATACGAATGTCGTATTATCATTTTCTGGCTTCGTCGGCAACAGGATATGAAATACATAATCACTGGAATATGTATAGATAGATCTGCATTCCTCTCTGGCAACAGGGTAGAGTGGGATAGCATGATGTAACCAGATTCGTTCGGGTAGTTTATGGATAACTAACATGTTGAATGGAGAAATGAGAAGTTCGAATTAGTCGGGTTCCAATCTAGCTGGTGGACATACTTCTCCTTTATCCCCCTTTTCTTTTCTCTTTATCTATTTTGTATACCCATGGTTTGGACTTGATATCAAAAAAAAAAATTATGCAAGTTTTATGTCTTCTTACTCTCGCTTATGCTATGTAAACGCATAGACCGACTCCTGAAGCGCCCATAAGATGCTGAAAGAAACACATGGAAGAAAAAGAAGGGAAAATATCAGGCAAGGAAAAGCAACAACAACGAGATGGCGGTTCTTGGAGATGAAAGAAGGAATACGCCATGCCATCCATACAGGGGAGAACCGGCACATCCCCAAACGAGTGTTGGAAGGAATTCTTCTTCAAAAACAGAAGGATTGGTAGATAGAACAGTTAAACCTGCTCGATATGCTCATCAAAGGCCTTCTCCTCCTTCTGGACACCACCGGCCTTGTTTCCTCTCCACCAGCGAATACCACACCAAGCACAGGTGATGGCCCAGAAACACAAGTTGACCAGGTCCACGTAGGCAGAGTGCTTCATGCGCTTGAGACTCTTGTCCTTGTCATCGTCGACAGTAATGTATAGCTTTGCGAAGATGCCGAACTGCGTCAGCCAGAGGATGACTAGGACGCTGTCGTAGACGAAGCATGGTAGGTGGATGAAAGTTGCTTGGGATAGAGGTCGTCGGACGGCGCAGGGGATCAGGATATAGACAAGTCCAGAAATAGCAGATAGTGTGCCAACGACGGTAGCAAAGATCTACAAGACTGTTAGAATATGATACCGCATCTCTCGGAGGAAATAGGGATAAACGAACCCATCGCGAGTCCTGGCTGTCACCGTGCTTCCTGGCCCGGTCGACATCTTGTGCATACAAGCCGATGACAGCGATGCCAAAGACGAACTGCAAGAATCGGATACAGCATTCAAACAGCGTACCGACGATGGAGCCGGTAGAGTAGCGGCTCTTGATGCCCTTGAGAAGAAGTCCGGCAACAAACATGTTGATAATTTATATCGGCGGCTTAGTTGGTTGGTTGGTGTGTAGGTGTATTTGGCCGATGAGCTGTTGGTTGCAGGTAGACGAAGAACGTAGGCTATAGACTGGCTATAACAGCTCTCTGCAGGGCTTCTAGCGAATAAATAAAGGCAGGAAAAAGGTTCGATATTAAGTCGGTATGTGTTGGCTTCACAGAAGCAGGACTCTTTTTGCAAGTAATGAATATATATGTAGGAAGGAAGCAGTGCGCTGCACCACCTGGTGGGTTTTGATTGAATGAAGTGAAGGAATAAATAGACAACACAGCAGGTTGAATGAATGGAGGCTAGGCAATGGATAAATGAAAGAATAGAGGGAGAGAATACAAGGAAAAGAAAATAGAGAAAAATAGAAAGGAAAAGAGAAGGGGGAAAGACCGGTGAATTGGGATGTCCTGGTTGATTAATGCTGAATAGGAAGAAAAGGAGAATTTGATATCGAGGACAGCAGACGCTTTATATGTACATCTACTTCCTTCGTGCTCTGTCCGCTCCTATTCTTCCATGGGTCTTCCATCTACACGGCCATGGGCCAAAGATAGCAGCATAGTGCCGCCGAGGCATGGTATCTCAGGGGGGACTGTGTAATCCTCATGCTCGAATCAAATAACTACAAGGCAGAGACGATGAAACAGCATGCCGGATGTTTCGCGATGGAGCTGCCTTCGGAGATTTCAAGGTTCTCCTGTACAGAAACGGGCTGGAGCCAGTTGGAGGTTCGTTCAATGGAGGAAGATGGATTGGATAGGAGGCGATCTTGTCGGTGTTTAAGGGGTAGCTGGACGGTTAAACGCCAGCTTCATTTAGCGCCCAGGTACAGCACGATGGCCAGTAAGGTGAAAGAGACAGTATATTTGGGTTGCTATAGACATGGTTCAAACTTTCATTCTATATTTATCGTAAAAAACCCGCACCGGCGGCTAGAGTGAAGAACTGCTGCTCTAAGCGCCGTGCCCACTTAATGCGTTTCAGGGATGACAGGATATGGGCAAGGCGAGTTAGAGGGGAAGAAGCTGGTGATGGAAGAAGTATGTCTTTGATATTTTCTATTTACCATCTTCCATCGTGTAATGTAATGTGTGTGTATCTAGGTAGACGCTGCTGGCATCCATCAAACCACGGCCTGAACACTAGCAGCGCAAACTCTCAACTCAACTGCCACCAGACAGTAACTCTCGGACTCCATCAGCATAGCCTGAGACGAGCTATTTACCTCACCAAGGCCATAGCAAAAGTACCATCGTACGGCATGGCACTAGGTTGCTGATACCGAACAGCGGGTAAGCTTCTCCTTTCTTAGCAAACCACCGCGCCCTGACTGTCCCACCGACAGACAGGATGACAATCATATCTCAGAAACAAAGAATCAACGCTCCCAAGAGCGCTATATCATGCAGGCTACATGCATAACGCAGTATGCTTCCAAAAACACGAGGCAAGGGGTAAGGAAAGCGGGAGGGGAAGGTATGTTATGAAGTAAAGGTAAGAATAGAGTGGGGACGTTATGATGGGATAGAATGGATTCGAAACAAATGGGAAATGGGGGGAAGGGACTCAGACATATCGACGTGACGTTCATATCTGTTGATTTGTTGATGGAGGGGGGTAACTAAGTGGAGTTAGGGGGACAAGGGGTGATATTGATATTGGACAAGAGGTAATAAAATGATAAAAAGCCAGAAGGTGCAATATGAATATGGTGGATAAGGGGATGCATCAGGATGTAAACTTGGGAAGAAGAAGGGAGGGGGAAATGAACACATACAGAAAGATTAACAGGGAGAGGAGAGAGACATAAAAGAGACGGCTTAGGAGGAAACTAGGGGAACCACACCAAGGCGGAAATTCGGGAAGTATTGACAGTCAGCCCGCGCGGCCTGAACCTCCTCCTCCCCCGGCAGCGGCAGCTGAAGCAGAAGCCTTACCTGACTGCGCACCAGAACCACCACCGCCGCCAGCACTATCTTGCATTGAATTTGGTGGAGAGGGAGGGTGATGGTGCCTTGGAATTGAAGGTGGGATGCGAGGAGCGGCGTCGGTGGGTATATCTTCATGTCCATCATCTTCATACTCTTCATCATACTCTTCAAGGTCGGGGGGAATACTCTGGTCATTGGGATGAGGAGGAGCTCGATCCGCGTGGCCATGAGCTTGGCCTTGAGCCTGGGTATGTCCCTGACCATGGGCTGCGGTCGTATTCTGATGCTTTGCAGCATTCTTGCTTCCCTTCTTCCCCTTTCGGCCCTTCATCTTGGCCTTCTCAAGCAAACGGCGTTTTTCAGCTAGTCGTCTGCGCTCCTTCCGGTCTTTTATTTCGTATTGTCTGATAAGAGCCTCGGGAGGATGACCGAAGATGCTCTCATACTCGCAAAATTCACATATCCAGATACTCTCGAGGTCAGGCGGGTGGTGGAGATTGGTAATCTGCTGTTGAATGCGCCGCTGGCGAGCAGCTTGTGTATATATTGCACGAGCTGATCTGCGAGGCTTCCGAGGCGGTGGAGCAGGAGCCTGAGCCTGCCCCGGCGGCTGCTGTTGCTGCTGTTGCTGCTGCTGTTGGCGGGCCTGTTGTTGCTGCTGATGGTTTGCCTGGGCGGCCATGTTAGGACTGGTCTGAGTGCCCTGGGTGGAGAAGCCTCGTTGGCCAGGCAAGGGAGGTTGAGTGACGGATCGGTGATGTTCGGGAAGTGAGTAAGGATGTGCAGACTGCCATGCCATACCCCGTGAAGAATCCGACTCGCAGGTAAACGTGAATTGCGTTTTGGCAGGAGCTGACCGTTTTGTCTGATCGAGCAAACTGACATTCTTTTGGCCTTGAGGGTTAGACGACAGGGCGGCGGCAGCATTGGCTATTGCGGCAGAAATTATTCCTTGATCTTTGCCTGGTTCTGTTAGAAAAAGGTTAGAATACGCTTTTCTCCAGTGAAACCTGCTAATAGTAACCATAGTTAACGGGGGGTGAAGTGAATACCAAAGTTTTCCTGAGAAAGGGTGCTATCATGACGTCTCCCGGTTGACCACGTATTGGGCGAATGAGCAGCAAGGGGCTGCCTGGCGGTAGCACCACGACCAGGGCCATTCCGACCATACCGTCCTTTACCAGACATACCAGAAGTTCCAACGGGAGATGCAGGATTGCCGGAACCATAGTAGGAACCCTGTCCGCTACCGTCGTCCACCGAGATTGACGCACCGCTCCCCCCGCTGCAGGAGAGACTGGCAATATCAGAAGAGAGGCTAGAGTGACACCCCAGCCCACCAGACGTAGGTATTTTCCTTTTCTTTTTATTATTTGTATTTTCGAATGCATCATATCCGTCCTGGGTACCATTCGAGGCTACTTTTGCACTCCCCACTGTGGGCGGTGCAGAAACTCGTTGAAGCCCTACGCTCCTTCTAACAGCCACTGGACCATCATCTTCTCCAGACTCGGCACCGTCTTCGTAGTGATGGTGGTCATGGTCGTGGTCGTGGTCGTGGTCATGATCATGTTCATGATCGTGGTGGTGATCGTGGTGATGATGATGGTGGTGATGGTGGTGGTGGTGGTGAGTATCATGGTCATGATCTCCGTCATCATCGGCGTTATGCTCGTACCCATAGACGTTACGTTGAACGTAGACCTTTGCATCATTGAGAGAATCTCCCGTGGTCGAGTACGCACCATAGAAAAGCTGTGTGGTTGGCTGTGAGGGTGGGTAAAGAATGGTGTCTGCAGCATCTGAGGAAAGCCGAGAGCGCAGAGGCCGTTTTGGCAGCGGACGGATGAGCCGCTCAGGGAAGATAGGAGACGGTGTGTCAGGGGCAGAGGTGTACGCCCCGCCTGTCGAGGATTCATCAATCGTCAGCGTAGTTCCAGAACAGCCATGTATGCATATATAAAAATATGTCAAGTCCAACCCCTAGTTTTGAGTGGTAGAGCCGTCGACGTACTCAGAGTGGCAGCCATATTGAGTCCTGCAGGCTGCAGAGTGGGAGCAAACGTAGACAACTCGGTCCTACAATCCTGTCTGCCTGTGCCTCTTTCGTCCCTCGTCTCTGTCGACTCTGGTTCAGGTGAATGGCGGCGTGATATGTGGTGGTTGAGTGGATGCCCAATATTGACAACTATCCGGCCTTGTCACGGTCAGCATCAATGTCAACCACGAACAGCCAGTATAGAAAAACCGGCAGAGAAGCAAGCAAAAGGAGCACCAGGCCGTCCACCTAAACCTACCAAACCACGTTTGCTATCTGAACAGAGGCGGACTGCTGCGAGCTGGGCGTTGCCGTTGCTGGCACAGTGGACGAGATGACGGAGAATCGAAGCGAGATGCTCGGCAGGCGGAAGACACCACCGGGGGAAAAGGGGACAAAGGGCGGGAGGGAGGGAGCTAGTGGCTGTCAGGTCGTCTGGCCGTGAATCTCCGGAATATCGAGTATCGTCGCTCTTCAGGCTCGTCGGCGTCTCGTCAAGCGGGTGAAGTTGAGATTCTTCTTCTTCTTCTTCTTCTTCTTCGATGCTCGCTTTTTGGATGTCTCGACGCTAGCCTCTTTGGGAAGCCAGTGGCAGACGTGGTTGATAGGCGAAGCTGGCGACAAAGCAAAGGAAAGCGAGGCAAGACAGAAGAGTTTGAGGGATGGGGATGGGGAATAGCAAGATGGAGGCAGGCGATGGTAAGCAGACTGTGGCAGGGTCGAGATATTTAAGGTGGTGGTGGTGGTGATGGTGATGTTGCATATCGGGAGGTTTGGTCTACGAGCAGCCTATATAATTGAATATTATATCCCCAAGCCCAGCTCTACTCAAAAGTAGCCGGAAACATGCCTCTTCTTCTGCTATCTGTATGTCTTCTTTTATTCTTCTGGTTCTATTCTTTCTATATCTCTCTCCCCATTACATCCGTATGGTGCTATTCTCCTCGTCTTCTGATAGAGCTGACTCTGTTGGAGACTCCCAGCAGCAGATTGAACAAACCCCGAGGACGAAGCTGTAGTTACACTCGGGGGAACGGAGAAATATAGGCATAATATGGGAATTGTGTACGGCATTAGCCCTGGAAGCAGGTCATACCGTCCCATGGATGTCCTTCACAAGCTTCAGCTAGAAGTTGAAGCTCTGCCTGTTGTTGGTTCGGTCGACATCCGAGAACAAGCACTGTTATTCCACAAAGAGAGCAGTGGAAGCTAGAGAGAGCAATATATCCCAGCCAGAACAAGTATTTACTATACTCGGCTATCAGGATAGGGGTATCAGTCTGTAGGAGCATCTTCAAATTGAGTCCTCTTGTTAGGGAACCTAGACGTGGTTGTTATAGGCCATTGAGCCCAGCCATTCTCCAAGAGACAGTATCACACCAGCAAGACAAGGTCAAGAAGCTAGAACGACGTTGTCGAGCTAGGCCTGTGTCGTCCTTTTGAGCTGTAGATATTGGCCAGAGACGGGTTCACACGAGAGCTTCAGTGAGCGTAGACAAGACGGGGCCACCAACGCATCAAGCAGCATCATAGCTAGCCAGAGCAGCAAGAATGACCTAGCATCCATCTTCTCGGTCTCGTCCTTGAAGTAGAACCTCCCTTTTCCCTGACGTCTCTGTGGTCAGTCTCTGGCTTTCTTCTGTCTGGTAGTCCTCCCTCCCTGCCAGGATGATGACAGCCCCTCGCACCGCCGTAAGTAACTATGGAATCAAGCACACCGTTAGCTCTCTCATCCTCTTATTATCATCGAAAAGGGTTCTCAAACTCATCGGGGCTCGCTGCAAGAGTCTTATCGAAGCCTTCAAGGCGGCTGAAGATCGCAAAGAGAATCCTCCCACTCCAGTCGGCCACCGTGCAGATTCCGTCAACCTCTTTTTTTTTTTTTTTTTTTTTTTTTTTTTGCTTCATCTCTGCATCTGCTTCCTCCCTCTTCATCACCATCTTCGTCTGCTCGTCTTCTTTATCGTCATCGTCCTGTCGTTGTCGTCGCCGTCGTGGCCCTGGGCGGGGACTGAGCTACTATTACTAGCGAGGCTTGCTCTTCTCCAAAAAACTCCATAAACTCCAATCCTCGCCTTTCGCCTTCAACTCCCAACGTCAACTTCGACTTCGTCCTCTTCCCGCCCACCAGCACCTCTCTAGCATGTAGCAGCCCTCGATCTCGCATCTTCCCGTACGCGAGTCCTGCTTCTCTGCTCCCTGCTCGCTCTCAGCCTGCCCCAATTCTCGAAACTCTCCCCTTTGGACGCCGCGGGTTCGTGAGCCAGAAAGGACCGAGATTTTTGCCCACTCGCCCCCAGGAGCTTCGCATCCATCCTCACACGCGCTGCTGGTCCTCTCCGGCCTCATACCATCTTTCACGATACCTCTCTACACCTGTACGCACCCATTAATACCTGAGTCTTGCATGCGCCCACCGCCATGAACCCTCGTCGCTCCTCTCGAGCCCGCGCAACGCACCCAGCATCCGCCGCAATGCAGCATTCGGCCTCCTCCAGCTCGCTCAACTCCCTCAGCCGGCCGGAGCGAACCACGCGGTCGAATAACAACGGTCACAAGCCTACTCCGCCGCGCCGGTCGGCTGCTCAGCGGTCCCAGTCGCTGGACGATGGCGCGGACACGGCCAGCTCGAAGAACGACGCCGCCACCTCTGGATCGGGCTCTGGCTCTGGCACAAGCACCCGCCAGCAGCGACAGTCCAGGGGCCGCGAGGAAGTCGAGGCCGATGCCGACGCCGACGTGACGCTGACGGGAGACGAGTTCGATGAAGAGGGCGAGGAGGAGATCACACGCTGTATCTGCGGCCACCAAGACTACCCGGGTCTGCCTGCACACCGCGGCGGCGCCGCTGCTGCGTCCTCGTCGAAGGGCGGCAAGGACGACGACGGCCAGGGTGCTGGCTCCGGAGCTGATGCTCAGTCTGACGATGCCGGCAGCTTGTTCATTCAGTGCGATGAGTGCAAGGTCTGGCAGCACGGCGGCTGCGTCGGCATCATGGAAGAGGCCTCGAGTCCTGACGAGTATTTCTGCGAGAGATGCCGCAAGGACTTGCACAGTATCATTGTCGGACCCCATGGGTGAGTTGTCTCTTTTTATACTGCTTCCTATCTTATTTGTTTCCTTCTGTCCTCTACTCCGAAGACTTTTTTTTTTTTCTTATTACTAGTGGTGGCTGGTATCTCTCTGTCTATTCACCGCTGCTGTGTTCTTGCGATTCACAACATCTGCCATTGATTTCTCCGGCACTACCTACACTTTCAATTGTTCTCGCAACACACGTTATACACTATATAGGATGGCTTCACTCCCTCCGTTGAGCCCTGCTGCTCTCTCTTTATCCTTACCACATCACCCTTCCACCTGCCTTGCTCTTCAGTCACCAGCTTCATTTGAACGTCGGCATTCCTCAAAATGTGGGCATCGCGCTTACGGTCTCGCAGCCAGAAGTCCTCTCAATACCTCCCGGTAGCCGGGTCTACCTCATCGGCATCCTCAACTACCTCGAGAGAGACCGCAAAGACTTCGAAGGACAAGAAGCTCAAGAGCAGCGATACGTCTCCTCGCACTAAACGTAGAACCATGAATAGCCGTGATGCTGCCTACGATGAAGAAGAGCTGTTACGCAGAGCCATCGAAGAGAGCAAAGAAGACACTGCCTCCCTGGCCGAAGAGACTACCGGCCGCAGAGGCAAGAGAAGCCGCAGTGTTAGCGAACTGTACGTCCTCCTTCCCGTAATACACGCAGCTCGCAGTCTACTAACACGTTGATAGAAACAAACAAGCTGCTAAGAGACAGAGGACTAGCTCGCCTTCCCCCTCTTCTCGCTCAAAACCCTCCCGGCGCAACACCCGGTCTCCCTCGGAAGAAGAAACAAAGTCAAAGACTGCGAGTGTCAATGGCAACCAGAAGAAAACCAGAGCCACTCGGAACCAGCGCGAAAAGGAGCCTGAGCCTGAACCTGAACCCGAAAAGGAGGCTGCGCCCGAACCCATTAGCCGACGTAAAGGCAGATCCGACCGTCGCAAAGGCGAAGGTATGACAACTCCGCTATTCCCCAGACCTTTAGATCACTTACTAATTAAATTCGTAGACTCTGAACCCCCCGAAACCACTTCTCCCACAAAACCCGCTCCAAATGCACCTACGCAGTCTGCCCCAGATACACCCACAGCTTCTACACCTGTTTCCAAACCTGCCACCCGCAAATCTGGCCGACCTCCAGCCCGCCGTGGCCGTCTAGGCCGTAACCAGTACACTCGTGACCGTGATCCCCCCAATGGCACTACAGACGCCATCACCAACTCTCCTCGTCGAGGCCAGTCCCGCGAGGATGTCACAACAGGCGACTCTCCCACCAGCGCCTCCAACACAGGGCCCAATGGCACGTATGCAAACGGCGAGACCGGCAAAGCAAGTCGACCACGCTATATGAACCCCAACCGCACTACAATGAACGACATGCGCCGGCGTGTAGCCGCCATCCTCGAATTCATTTCGCGACTACAAGTGGAAATGGCTGCCAGCGGCGAGCAACCGACTCGTCCACCAGGCGATTCAAACTCAACAACGGCAACGACCAGCCGTGATATGGCAGCAACCATTGCAAAGGCAGAGGCAATACTGAACGGCCTCACTAATGGCACATCGTCAAGCGAATGCCAAAGCTCATCAGATGCACAGGCAGGACCAACTTCAGCCCCAGCTCCTGATGCAGACACTGCTGGAAAGGACAAGGACTTCAAGGACCTCACCAGCGGCGAGATGATGGACGTTCTGACTAGAGGCTTGTTCAAGTGGCAGGAGCTCTTCGGCAAATATGGTGATAAATAAAGTCGTTGCCATTGCCGTCACTGTCACTACCAGCCTAGTATCTCGTTCTCTTGTCCTGCTCTGTTTCCTTGCTTGCTTTGCTCTGCTAGCATGCCATGCCTTATGATACCATTGTATATTAGGAGTTCTCATTTCACCACCGGCTTCTTCTTCCCTTCTCAACGCACATGTTTACCTCACCCCCTTTTCACATACATACATACCTGCATACCTACTCTTCTCCCCCATCATGCATACGCTTTGATAGCGACGTACCCTCCCAGCCATCACATACTCTACCCCCCTCCTCGGTTTAATAATACCTTCTCACCTTGCCCCCATCGTCACCATCAATACCTATACCCAGAAATCACCTGCATCTTGCCTTCCATGATGAACCGCATTCAATCAGTCTGTACTGTTCCACCATCAAACATAGGGAAATGGAGTTCTGTTGCTGTTATCAGTTTGGCGCTACTCCTTCTAGCTTTGTACTTCTCTACCAATGTCAAATATAGCTTATACTAGCACTCGGTCCTAGTTTAATCAAAGTCCTTGCTCTGTCTATTGACTTACTCCGGTGATTTTGCTATGTTGTAGCAACACAAGTATCACTTATGGATTAACTCCGCTGCTAACTCCGCTCATGCCAATATCGCTTACGTAAGGTTTTGCGGGCCAACCCGAGGCTTTCGGCTAAACTCAATTAGCGACGATCTCTTATTGGACCGCCAGAGCCAAGACCGACGGGAATCCCTGTTGGCGTTAACCTTCCGCCTGTGCCTCGCTTACGCCGACAAAGCTTCTAATCCGGCAACAAATACACACAATGCAGAAGCAATAATCAACATGCTAATACTCTCTCCAATCTCCAGCTAGCTCCCCTCATCTCTTACTGCCCAGAAGAAACGCAGAGGCCCTCATCCCATGATCCGCAGTAAAAATAAAAGCGGTCTTGTTATCTCTATAAAACCTACTAATAATCTCCGTGATCTCCTGCATACCCTAATTTATAAATCTGAATATTCCTCAAATACTCCTATAAATAAGGCCGATAAATATATCTAGTAGGCCTAGTAAATGCAAGAAAAAGACAATTCTATCTTATCTTAGCCTTGCGTTTAGCTCTTTGTTTATATTAGTATCCTCTGAGAGCTTCTTAACGCAATTAAAGATCTAGTAATCTAATTCCGTAGTATTTTTACTATAGTCCTTAAATTTAGCCTTATATATCTGATTTTCAATTTAACCTAGTATAGCGCCAGCAGAGAATATAGGTAGAATATCTGGACCCCCCCCAGCTCTAGGTATGCAAACTTCTATTAAAGACGCTGTTGAAGTTAACTAGGTTGAGTTTCTATCCTATTATTACTACCATTACGTCTTCGTACAACCCAACAATGAGGGTAAAATGACCGGATCTAGATTTAGTAGGGAAGTGGGTATAAGAGACGCCGAAAGTACCATAACTGAGAGCCCGAGAGTGGAGAAAAGGAGCTATGGGGACAGCATCCTTTACTGATGAATGGTTTGTTGGCTTTGAAGGGTCAGGAAAGAATTGGAACGTCCATCATCTGCAAAGCTTAGGTTACTACGCAATAGCTATGCAATAAGGAAAGAGTGATTAATGTATTGACATATAAAACCAATCGTCTAGCGGGTTGTTCAGGTGTATCGACTTTGTATGCGTATTCCATGCACTATCAGCGACACAAAGTAGATGTCGAAGATGGAGTAAATATAAACCACGTGGAATACGATCGCGATCTCAAGAAACCCGACACGCCATGGATAACGATTTACCTTATGAAAGACAGCGAAAAGTTGGGGATAAGGATGCATCTATATTATGATTGGAGAGGAAGCTTGGTGGATGCAACTGAGTTCACTATCCGAAGTCAGCGCCTACTACAAATAGCATGATACGCTGACTAAACGCCGCACCCACTTAGTACAACGTGTAACTAAAGTAAACTCTGGTTCGTATCAATACTGAGAAACATGCATGACCGGTACGTATTGCGTATGTCACATCACATCCACATATTATATACCTCAGCATCACCCGCTTCACACTGCATAATAGCTCACACTAGGGCTATCGCTAGCACTTATTATGCTTAGACGTATACCTCCATGAGGCTTACCATTCTTAGGCACGAAATCCGAAAGTCGCACCGTAGCTTGAGGAGTTATACGGCTGCACATAAATTCCACAAACTGATGAAAACGTTCAACTATCACTTGTTCGGTGTCGTTGCCTGTAATCAGCCTTTTCCGGGTAAAAATATGGAATTGGCTGAGCCTCTCAGGCACAGATTTCAAGCCAGTGCAGATTCCCATATCTTGGCGCCACGCCGTTGGCAATGCTAAAATCAGCAGAGAACGAATTCTGTTGCGATTTTTGGGTGTGATATGCTGGGTTATAAGATGTGGTTCGGCGGTCTCCTGAATGGTCCGAGGTGCATATTGGATAGTAGCACTGAAACTCAGACGGAAGCTGTTTTCGCCATAGAGAATGTCAAGGCACTCCTCGCTTACTTGTTTAGAAACCAGAAGGATATTGTTTCTGTGGCCTGAAATCTGTTGGTCAGAAGGTTCCTGTGGGTAGCCGAATCGCGGCTTGCCATCGGCTGTTGAAGGTAGAATGACTAGACGTCCTCGAGGCAGGCAACAGTAGTAGATTTCTCGACGTAGTTCGAGGGGAAGGTCTAGGAGACGGAAGTGAGAACTCTGCTTTGATCTCTCCATAACTAAGTAGTTAGATAACGATAAGGTTCGTTTTGGCTGAAGGTTTCTTCCGAAAATGCTTAAAATATTCCGTGATATCGTGAAAGTTACGTTCTTTGTCAAGGGGATTAATCTGTGACGTTGGAGCTTGGGAGATAAACGACTTTGGTAGCGCTTTTTGTGGTCCGCGCCAGAGAAATAGCCGCAATGTGGATCTTGAGCAAGTCTTAAAAAGTGGATTCTGCGCGCCAAAGAGCTATAAATAGTCACGTGGCCATTTCCCAGGACGACAACAGTATATCCATGAAATAACACGTTGTGTAGTCATAAATGAGGACTCCAGTATTTTATGATGCGCCAGGGAGGAGGGGAAGGTGGATATCAAATGAGGTATGTTGGGTGTTAGCGGGGAAAACGATAAGTATGCCCTAAAATATGCAGTCCATGAAAGACACAAGAAAGAGAGAAACAACAATGTTGAAAGGGATTAAAATCAGTTATCGTTAAAAAGGTTGGAGTAGACCAGCTGCTCAGTAATAGGCTATGCATGTATAGCAAATCGTCCCCTCTGGAATATAAAATCGCCGTGGATATCGTCTCTGACAACCCGGTAACTATGGGTGAGATGTTGCCTCACAAGCTCCGTAGTCACGTCCTTTCCGTTCTCGTCCACCTCCACGACGGTGTAAGATGTCAAATATTTCGCAAAACACTCCATCAAAAGGCCAAACCATTTGATCCAGCTTCTGACCTTTTCGTCAAAAGCTGGGTCAAGGGGCGAATTAGGCGATTGCACAGGCTGCTCAGCAATGATCTTCAACTGCCTTAGGCCGGGAAGCAGGGAGGACCAGAGGCCATCTGCAGGCATGGGTGGCGGTAGCCCATATGCAGGTCCCATATGTCGCACAATAACAACCACATCTCTAATTCTAGCTCTGTTCTCTGTGGTGATTCGATTGGCAAGGAGACAGCGTTTCGAAGCATTGAGGGTGATGTAGAATCTGTTTTTGCCGTACAGGATGTTCAGACACTCTTCGCTTATCTGTTTTGAGACGCGGAGGAGGGCATTTTTGTTCTTGATGTTAGACTTTTTTACTACCGGCTGCGGAAAACTAGCGCGGGCCCTGAAATAGCGTATCTCTTCAAAATGGGTATGGTAAGGGATACAGTATGAATAGATCTCATGGCGAATTTCAAAGGGCAGATCGAGAAAACGAAAAGGGGCGTCCGTTTGCTTTGCTGAGCTGGGAGCTTCCATTATCACCACTATTGACAGCCTGCTAGTCTCCAGATGTATATGGGACTGAGAGTTGATAATAATAATATGGACTTGCGGTGTAGAAGGTAAGGTAGAGGGGTGAGACGTATATATACATCAAACCCCTGTCTTCACTCCAGTTTGGAATGAAATATCGCCAACTCATAGGGCTCTGTTATCGTGCATGGAGGCCATACCTATGCACGATATTATCTTGATTTGCTCGCAGATCGCATCGTGGGCACCGATCAGCTTGAGTGGGGGTACCGATGGGGCACGAGCCAGGTAGTTATGCCTCAAACGAAGTGTTGCAGTTGACCCTACCCTACCACCCGGGTGATTGACTCACAAAGTAGTTAAGGCCGTTCAATTTCATCGAGCAAGAGTAACTAGTAACAAGAGCAAATAGTTACCCAGTCAGCTGTTCCCCGCTCTCAGACTTGCTCTCCAGCTCGTATATTCAGCTCTCAGCCAACCAATGAATGCTCCATTGCTAGCTCAACTGCTACATTTGATATGTACCATGTAGCTTGGTTGGGTAGCTATGTTTCATCTCCATTATCTTTGCCTTCGTGATGTATCTGCAAACCCCGGTCCCCGGCGCACGATAATATGATAGTTATCGGCCTAACGGCAGCTTCACAGACCAGAAGTCATGCGACGGCACGAGACAACCCAACGGACCTCACGAAGGTGGCCGTGAAACCTGTTTCGAATAGGAGACCAAGGAGCGAGCAAAACTTTGTGATGCGGGGGTTTCTTCTGTTTCTCGCTGTCCCGCCGCTGCTATTCGCTGAATGCAGCGTGTCTCCCGCTTCATCTGGGCAGTAGTTGTGGGTAACCGATCCGAGTGTGGTCTTGTGGCCCTGTGGGCTTTGGAGTCTGCTTCTCGTTCAATATCTAGTTGCTCACTCGGGCGTCTCGTAGGGTAACTAAAGTTGCTAGTCAGTCGATGGTATGAGTGTTTCTTCAGCATGACCAGCGATATCAGCCCACTGACGGAATTTGGTAGTTATCAGCACCAAAATGGAGAATGCCAACCCTCTCCTGTAGACCAAGCTAAAGCTCCTCTGTAGCTGTAGTTATCCGTCCCATCTAGTCGGCCATGAGCGAGCAGTAGCCTTTCTTCCGCTGCATACTTTTCCGGCAGACGCAGGCCCCGCGAACCGGCTTGCTGGCTCTGCCTCCAATAGCACAGCGCCAACGGGGTGAGGCGAGATAAAATGCCGCGGAAAACAAAGTCCACGGGGTTTAGGCTGCTCCCGAGATAAGGGACGCAGTCATCCCTGGCAGTAGCGAGGATATTCCATGCATAGCCTGTCCATCATGGTTGTTGGGTATAGATAAAGCAAAGCAGACGTCAGGGGCATATATTCACGATATTTATAAAGTTACTAGCAAGTCAAGGGGAAGAATTGACCACGGATGTGCTTCATTTTTATGTCGGCTTGAAGAAACGACTAACAGTGAGTAACTAAGTAGACAGGAAAGAAACATAGTGTAGATTTTATTTCTACTTCGTAAAAGTATAAGAATGGTTGGCTATCCCCTAGGAAGCCATCCAAGAGTCTACCAATTTCAATGGCAAAGTTCATCGTCAGCTAAACCATCTTATCCTGCAACGACTGCTTTTGCTACAGTGTAACATTGTATGGAGGCACCTTTACCTTGGAACCCGCTGTCTCATGTTGGCCAATATATCAAGATCACAGCTATTGCCGAAGCCATGTACTACAGTCTAGGACCACGGATGTAACCCTTCGAACCAAACACGTAGCTAGCTGATCCATGGATAGAGAGCAAACCAACACGTCATTCTCTACTTTGGTACTACAAAAAGCATTTACTTGAGGGCTTATGAGAGGGAAGAGTCTTAAATAGAGCAAACTTTCATTTCCATTTCATTTTTACAGGGTTGATTAGACGTCGTGGTAGTAAGAAAGCAAAGCAGGCACTGACAAAGGAAAGGTGTTCACTACTACTAAGTTTCAAGTTATCGACAAAGGAAAATAGAACATTGGATTCCGAGACGTAAAGAGGAAACAAGCTTGTCAAATTTGATGCCCAGGCAATACATCTGGTATCCAAACTAGACATAGATCAAAATGACAGGAAATTTGATTGGCCGTATCTCTAGAAGCGTGTTAGTAACCGGGTATAATATAAAGTTAAGGTTGGGGCCGACGTACCTTTTTTTGGCTGGTTGGCTGGTGGGTTTGGTTGTCTAGAGTCTGGATCCGTGGATGACCTTGTAGTCGACGACGAGCTCGCGGCCACCGTCGTTGATGACGAGGGCACGGACGGAGCCACGGCCCTCGGCAAAGGCATCGGCGATGCGGTTGAAGAGGTTGCCCTGGTCGACGACACGGAGACCCTGCTTGACGTCACCGGTCTCGGTCATGGCGACGATGCGGTTGTCGTCACGCATGTCGAGGACACGGTAGGTCTTGTAGACGGGGCCGAGCATGCTCTGGACGACGACAGATGGGGATGGGTTGGAGATGAAGCTGGACTCCTCATGGAGCTGGCGGGTGAAGAGGTCGACACCGAGGTAACGGTGCTGGCCGGTCTGCTGGGAAACGGAGACACGGATAACCTGGCAAGGACGGCCCTGGAGGATCAAAAGGTCGCCGATGCGGATGAAGTGGCAGGGGATGGTGATGGTGTCTGGTGGGTGTCCACCACGGGGCTGGACAACACGGACGGTCTCACGAGAGGCACCTTGATCGACGCGGCGCTCGTCAGAAATGATTCCATCTTCGTGGGATTGGTGGTGGTGATGATGGTGGCGGTGATGGAATGGGTGCAGCACGCGCTCGGCAGCACGCTCGACTCCGCGGCGGAAGGAGTGGTACTGACCTTCGTCGTCGTAGTAACCCATTTTGGCTTTGGGGTCCTGCTCCTGAACTACGCGGTGATCGGAGATGAGGTTGAGGGTATCTGACTTCTTGGTCTGCTCCTGATAGTCGATGTCACGGACTTCGACTGGTGGGCGAGCGGTGTCGACGGTTTCGTAGGCCCGGCTGTAGGCAACGTCGACTTCTCGAACTTTCTCGGAGGGTCTCTCGACGGAGCTGTAGGTACGGCTGTTGCTGTACCCGACGTCTACGTCTCGAACTTGGCGGGGCTCAGACTCGTACTGGGCTTGGTAGCGAGGATCAGTACGGGCACGGAATTCACGCTCAGTGATGTCAAGCTGGGTATCAAGTTCAGTCTCTCGACGATCTCTGGTCTCGTAGTATCTAGTGGTTACGCACTCCAGTTAGAGGAAGGGAAATGGAGGGAAAAGCAAAGAAAACAAGACTAACCTTTCCCGGGAAAGTTGAACTTCAGGGATGTGCTGCTGCTGTTGGTGGTGGCTGTGGTGGCTGTGACGGGGGTTCTCCTCGTGGGCTACGACAGTGGTTTGTCTGTAGTCGGTGACAGGACGGAACTCCTCGTTGTCGAAGCGCTGGTCAAAGGAAGCAGTGGCTTGCTGGGTAGAGGTTCTTGGTGCTGGGAGGGGGCCTTCGTATCGAGTATCTTCCCGTCCGACGCGCGAAGCACCTGAAAACTTGACCTCGCCCTCTACTCTCTCCTGAGTCGACTCAGAGACAGCGGCAGCAGCGTCACTCCGGTACGACGACGGGAAGACACTGAAGGGGATGGGGACGCGGGCGTCAAAGTCCAGATTGGCTGCTTGAGGGGCGTCCTTTCTCGAATGCCTTTCGAACTGGGTGACAATTCGAAAGGCTAGACAAGAAAAGACGGGAGTCTCTCAAGTCCTACAGCTACAACGGGGACGAAGGGGCACGAAGGGTGATGAGAACGAAGATAGACTGGCGTCTGTCCTGTTCTGGGAGATGGGAAAAGGTCAATTGAGATGGAATTGATGGATGAAGTCGAGGCTGGTGATGGAGGAGAGGAAGAAGAGGAAGAAGAAGAAGGAAGAGAAAGTCGGAGGCTGGGAAGTTTTCGACTTCTTATTTGACCTGCGGCAGAAAAGGAGGACCAAAGGCGGCCTGTATCTGTACGGTAAGAAAACAAGGCTTTTGTTTGTTTATTTTACGATGTCACGTCCAGAAGAGGCTAGCGCGGTTTCCCGGCACATGTCCCTGGTACCGTACGGTGTATTTTACGTTACAGACGGTAACTTCAGCTCTGGCTTGCTGCAGCCACAAGTGAGAGAGAGAGAGAGAGAGACCTCGCAAGTGAGAGAGCGAACTGGTGAAAAGAAGGATACAAAGTGACCAAGACGATGAGCAGACATAACTGAGGACAGCAGTGAAGACAAAAGGGCCGATGGAGAAGTCGTCGTGGACCTTGGTGGTTGGTTGCCACCACACTGCCAGCTCATGCAAGCTCTCAGACCCAGCCTCCCCAGCTCTGGCTCGCTCCAGCTCCAGTTCCAGCTCCGGCGTTGCGCGCTGCCTTCCCCAGCCATCGGCCTCGACTCGACTCCATGCTCCATTGCTGCAGCGTCCCAATTTCCAGTCTTCAGAAGACGGCAACTCGGGCAGCGCATCACCCACATGTCAAAACCATGTCCCCAGCCCTCGCGATCCTTCTCGTTGATTGACTCTCGAGCTTCTTATAAGCTTGCTTTTCATGTTTCTGATACGCAGTGCTTCGTATGTGAGGTAACAGATTACAGCGTTACGGCGTCAATACAGTGTTACGCGCGGCGCCTGCAAGGAAACGTAAACAAGGGCCAGCTGATGACTAATCACGGGATGGGGATGGACCTCGGCTTTTTTGCGCTGGCCTGTTTGGGTCTGCTGTGGTTGCCCGGGCGACGGCGCCAGCCACTGGCCTTCCGTTGCAGTGTTGTTGTTTTTTTACCGCCAGCCTTTTGCCTTCGCTTGTTTGGCCCCAGTGTTACCATGGCAGCAGCATGGGATACGCCTGTCTCTCTCTCTATCTCTCTCTCTCTGGCTGGCTTCTGTCAGAGAGACGATGGCTGCTGCCGCCGTCGCCGCCGCTCTCTCCATGCTGGGCCCCATCGGATAACTATCCAGAGACCTGGAGACACCCCCACAGTCAACAGACACCACACCGTAAAGCACCAGCCAATTCCTATCCGCTCGATCAGAGGGTTGAACGATGCCGTTGCCCCCGCTCCCACTAGGCAACGGGTTAGGTTGCTTGCTGCCGTCACCGCTGACGGGTTGAACGGATACAGGTCCACCAGCAGCGTGCTCATTGCTGTAAAGGCGCTACCGGTGCAGAAGCCCGTCACGAACTGCAGTATCAGTGGTCCAGCAAGCATCACCTTCTGCTCGAGAGCCCAACCGTACCCGACCATCGTGGCCATGCCGGCGTAGAGGAGTGGGAGCATGAGTGAAACCCGGGCCCGTTCGATGGGGAACTCCTTCAGGCTTTGGGCCCGTTTGCGGTCGACAGGCAGGCCAAGGCTCGTAGCGATGCGCCGGAACTTCCAATCTAGAAGGTGGCCAATGCTGAAGCTTGATGCGATCCCTCCAGCTGCGCTTGGCCTTTTTTTTTTTTTTCCTTTTACGTTAGCAAACAAATACTTCTATCCCACAGAAACCCACGACCCAACGACTAACTTGACATACAAGTAGCAGAGTCCGACCTGGAACTCGTTGAGGCCATATATCTCTTTGAAGAGGGATGGGACGGAAGTCAACATGACATAAAACGCCCCATACAACACCGCGGTGACCCCCAGGATCAGTCCGATATCCTTTTCCAGCACCAATCTTGCACACTGCAGCGGGTTAGGAAAGCTAGATTTCCTTCTTTTGATCCCTTGGTCTGCCAGAGATGCTTCCCATTCCACCTTGCTCGGCTGGGCCTCTTTACCTTTCCATACATCCATCAGCGTGCGGCTCCACCACCATGGCGGTTGCACAGAACCATCACCAACCACATTCCGGCATGTTTCCGGCACAAAAAGCACATACGGTACCAGAAACACTCCGGCTCCAATCGCCAGAAACCAGAAGGTCGATCGCCATCCTAGGTACTGCACAAGTACACCACCTAGTACCGGGCCTATCGCTGGACCAACCAAAGTGCCCGTCAACACCATGCCCACATATCTTCCTCTCTCGGAGACAGTTGCAATGTCTGCCATCACGCCCATCGTGATAGCAATGGTCGCACTACTTCCTGCGCTCTGCAGGCACCGGAGCACTAACAGTGCTGGATAACTGTTCTGCAATGCTAAGCCAATGTTGGCAGCTAGGTAAACTGCAAAAGTGGTAATGTATGCAGGCCTGCGCCCGCTTGTGTCCGCAAAGTCCCCAAAAAATGTGGGGGAGAGGGCCTGGAAGACCATGTAGGTGGTCAGTGTCAAGTTGATAAGGTTAGTCGAGACCTTCAGATCTGCTGAGATGGGCGTCAGCGCCGGTAAGTAAATGGTTGTCGACACAGGGGAGAATAAGGATGAAAATGTGGCCATCACCAATATGAAAATCTTGGTTCCTGGCTTGAAAGCTGAAAAGATCGCTTCTTCCTCTCTTCTTCTTTCTCCTTGGGTATGACCTCGTTCAGCTTCTCCCATATCTTGGGCTCCACCGTTGGCATTAGCTTCAAGTCCTCCATCCCCACAGCTAACGTTCTCTGTTTCCTTCTCTGGCATATTCACGTCCAGATTCCTTGGAAAAGGTGATGTTTCGCCCTTTTCTCAGAATCTTGGAGAGCTTTTTATATATATTTCACCCAGAAAGACTCAACCAAAGAGTCCATGCCCATGATTGAATGGCATATTCTTTCATACCCCACACCGTTCGGACAATCCAAAGTGCGTTACCGACGGGTATTATTGTTATTTCCGCTAAATCCGATCAAGAGAAGCTGCAGATAAGCTGAAATAAAAAAGGAAAAGCAGATGTCTCAGTGGCGATCTCTAGTATATGCATGTTTTAGCTAGGGTGCAGCTGCATTTCCTTGGACTGCGAAAATGTTATTCATAGCGATCTATCGTATAACCGGACTCGCGGCAAGTCACATGGGATTATGTCAACCTCCATATATAAAGTTACCCAAAGGGCCATCAGATGTCAGTATGGGGTATAAGCAGTTCGAAGAGCAATTGAATCTATCAACTGAACACACCAGTTGAAGAGTAGAAACAGCTTCGAAAGAGCGTCTCAAGCAGCAAATATGAAGCTGTAGTCAGAATTGCCGGATCGGGTAGCAAGCTATAGAAGTCACATGTCCCGCTTCCTGATTCGCCTCGGGCCGCGATGGCTCTTCTCGTGTAGGTAGAAAACTGGCTCCCAAGGTAGGTTGGAGATAAAAGGGCGGCTGTCAGAGATTTGCTGCTGCAGCAGTATCAGTTTCATGAACTCCATGAGAACCATCAACTGACAGGTAACGAAGCAACCCTCACGATGGATATCAGTCTCCCTCCACAAGCTGCAGTGCACCTCCTGCTGGTATCTCTACCAACCCTGGTCCTATGCGAGGTCAACTCAATATACATAGGCCACCTTCTGGCCAAACTCACCTCCTCCCTCGCCTTTCTCTCAGGAGCCCTCCACCTAACCCTCAACGAACCCTCTCCCTACCGCAATTACATCACCTGTGGCCTCTTCTTCTCATTCATCGGAGATTTCCTCCTCATACCCTCTCCAAGCGAGTACGCCAGCCGTACACAGCCCAAAAACCCAAACAAGCCCAAAGCTGAGAAGGAGGTTTCTATATCGGCGTCATTTCAGGCTGGAATAGGTGCTTTCGCTGCAGCTCACGTAGCGTATATCCTTGCCTTTCTGGAAGATACGCAAAGCATATCGTGGACTGTCTTCGCTAGTGTGGCGATAGCCTCGTTGCTTGCTGCGAGATGGCTGGGGATATTATACCCGAGACCAGGAAGTGAGCTGGAGGCAAACGCCTCGCTGATGAGATCCAATGTGTTGCGTCTGTCTGTGCCAGATGATATGCGGCATCTGGTCGGTTTGTATACGTTGATCATCAGCTGTATGGTTGCTTCTGCTGTTTCGACGGTACCAGTGCTGCAACTTCCGACTAGCATGTCGATGCAGAACCAGAGAAGTTTGGGAGCAGTGATGTTTGTGATTAGTGATTTATTTGTTGCGAAAGATGCGTTTGGCAGGAAATCGGGCGATAAGGGAGGGTATTTCTGGCTCCAGACTGCTGTTGGATGGGGGCTTTATTTCTGGGGACAGATGGTTCTGGCTGGTACTGTGAATGGTGTATAGATGGATGGGGTTTTAACTTGATTTATTTATTAGAGGGCGGTGCTACTTAAATACGGATTCATTTTCGTATATAAGCTGGATTAAAAGTGGTACAAATATCAAGCGTTATTATCATTATTGACATGGCATTAAAAGGACAGAAGGAAAACAATCTATCTGCAGGAAGATGGAATGTATGGGTGGATGAAAGGGAGTGAAAAGGAATCATACTAAACAGTCAAAACATTATTATCGTGTGCTTTTTGGATTTCACTTGAAACATAAACCTGATGCCAATATTATGCAACGACATATCAAGAAGCAAAATAAATATTTATGGCAAATTTTAAGAAAATAGAAGGGGGGAATAGGTGATCTGCGGACTAGGGAGCGTAATTAGAGGTATTGGGTTGAAGGAGAGTTAAGTGGTGTGTAATGAAAGAAAATATTGAACAAGGGGATGTAAAATATATCAGAGAATGGCAATTGAACAACTGTCGATGTTGACGTAGATATCTTGTTTCAGGAAATCCCAAAAACCTTTTTCAGCTTTGGAAACCTGCCTTTTTTCTCATGTCGGGGAATCTCATTCCGCAACGATGAGAGGTGTACTTCTGATACCGCTGATGCGGTCGAATTGTCATCTGTGCCACGTCTAGAAGGCCGAAACCGAGATGACCAGAGAGATCTTTCAGCTCTCGCCGGACTCATTGGGCTGTTCGGTACAGAAGCTGTATTGGCATGTTGTGTTGTATTCTGTGCTGCCACACTATCTGCTGTCCGAGGGCGAGTGTCTGAGTCCTTGCCATTAGTGATTTCCTGCATTGGTAACACTGTTGGCCTTCTTCTCTCGGTCGTACTGGGTGACGATGGTAAAGAGAATGCAGTGTGCCCGTTTGAACGAAGAGGCCAGGAGTCACCAGCAGGTCGATTAATTAGTTTGCTGGCTCGTTTCTGCAGTTTGGGTGATAGTGGCTGCCAATCACTTCGCGAACGTTCCAATACGCGTCCATTGACGGTTGTAGTGGTTGTGGATCTTGCGTAGTCTTCTTGTGGCAGGCCTGGGGAAGCAATGCTGGCTTGTTCTAGCCCCAGCCTTGGTTGCTCAAGGGTTATATCAGGTTTTCGTAACATTGACTCTCGACGTAGTTTGTTGTTCTTTGGCAGGTGAAGACGCCCAAGCAAACCACTCCTGTGTTTGATATTGAACTCAGGAAGTTGCTCAGGCCCGGGTATGACAGAGATTGCAGCCGATTGCTCAATGTCCCTCGGAGCCATTAGCCTTGCTACAGCAGCAGCAACGGCAGGATCTTGAATAACCCTCGAGTCACCCTTATTCGACTTTTTCCGTCTCAGAACATGTTGGGTAGCCTCGTCCTCGGAGCTATCGTCAAGGTCGGTCGAGTCACCTTCTGTTTCATTTCGTCTCCTGGGTATTCCCCTGACGGGCCTGAGTTTGATAGCCCCGCCCTCCTCATCGCTAGAGTCTTCGTATCTTGATTTGAATGGCTGGCGCTTTGCTGACGATCCATTTGCCTTTGTAGACTTGCCTCGGCCGGTTAACACAGAGAATCTCGACGAAGTGGCAGTGCTTGGAGGCTGACGCAACGTGGTTCGCATCATTGGACGGCTATCGTTAGAGGAAAATGGCCGGTGGTTTAACGAATGATCAATTGTCTTTGTGGGAGGCAGACCGCTGTCCGATAGCACTTCCATGCAGTTATCAGCACTGGTGGTTCTCATGGTTCGTCGTAGGGTATAGCGCCCAGTTGAACGGAATCTCTTGGGTCGTTTGAAACTGCTGGATGAGTCGCTTGCATTTGACATTGTCCGCTGCGGACGGATTGCCAGAGGAGCTTTCCCCTTTGCTTTGACAGGTTTCTTTTCGCTTGATCCATTGGATTCTAAGATTGGGCGAAGAGCGGGTGAGTGACGGTTGAACTGTCCAGAAGAGCCGATGTTAGGACTTGGATAAGATGGAGTTACGGGCGAGTTTGTCATCTTCTCTTCGAACAAGGGCTTCTCAGCTGTCTTAGCTGAATTGGCTGTAGATAAAGCCTGGTGGCGACTTTCATCTTCCTCAGCGGTACCTTCCGGTTGACGTTGACGAGCAGGTTGTGACTGCGTTTCTGGAGTAGCATTGGCCGCTGCATAAGATTCGGCTGTACCATTTGGTTCGTCTCGTTGACCTCTTTCTTGAGGTTGGGAATGCGTGACGCTGCTGGGCTGCTGTGGCTCCGGCACTGATGGTACTGATCTATCGACTATCGCGTCAATAGAGCCAAACCCATCGCCATCCATGTCCGAAAGATCTTCATAGGCATCACTATAGACACTATTCCCCGAATCAGAGTCAGAGTCACCATCTTCCTCCTCGCGACCCTGAGGCGTTTTATCATTTGGCGAGAAATACGAGTTAACTCCTTGGGTGCTTTGGTCTTTGGATATCTCAGAGGATGGCCCTTTAGAGTGCGCAACCTCCTCCATACCTGGTGTAGCGGGCTGGATGAATATCGCAGGAGTCGGCTTCAGGTGATTTGCCGCCTCTATTTGGCGAGGTTGTGATATTCCGTTGACTTGGCTGGGTGTATCCTTTGACGCAGGGGTATCATCCCTCTTACTATCGAGATGTGCCGGGAAATAGCGTAGCTCTGGCTCTTCATCGCCGGAAGAGTCGTCTGATAGCGAGCTGTAGCCGGTGCTCTCCAGTGATGTCACTTCGGGTGCCAGCTGTAAATTAGTGTTTGCATCATGTTTGCTCTGGTCTCTCCCACCAGCAGTAGAAAGGATCCCACCAATTGCATGGTCAGCAGAGGAAGAAGATATTTCTAATGCTGGATTCGAGTCATCCTCCACGTCCTTTGATCTTGATGGCTTGCGACCTCGAATGCTGCCGAATGACGGTAGGGCAGGGCGTGGAGTGAAGAACTGCTCAAAGTCATTCGAATCATCGTCACCGAACTTTGACCGAAGGACGCCGTCACTCCACGACCGAGGTGTATGCGACCGTGGACTTTGAGATGTTAGAGATTCCGGAGAAGTAGGGGGACTGATGCCGTGGCCAATGACTTCAGTCTCGTCCTCAAAGCTGACTTTGGGATGTCTCTTTTTCGAACCCGCCCTCGAGCCATCGTCGGAGACCAGGGAGGTCCCCTCAGAAGTCTCGCTGCCTGGTTGACCAGGTTGATAGGTCAGTCTCTCCGGTCGAGTTCCCAGGGAAGGACTGGGTGTTGATTTCAGGGCAGGTTTAGCTGGTGAAAGTGATCTTGGTGGGGGATTGTGTAGGTTATTCTCCGAGTCTGGTATTTCCAGATGCTCAGAGAAGCGTGTGAGTCTATTTGGGCTGATAGAAGAAGGCCTGATGTGGAAGATATTTGGGGGAGGTAGCGCAGAAGTGTCTTGGGGCTGTGATTGTTGTTGTTGCTGCTGTTGCTGCTGCTGCTGCTGCGGTTTCTCCCTGGGCTTGATATGTTGGACAGGTGGTGGTTCTTTCAATCTGATGGGTTCTATCGGACGCTGTTTGGTGAAATCTAAGCTTTGATGGATTACATGTCGTTTGGTAGGCTGGTCATCCTCGGCTTCTTCCTGCAGTTCTAGGACTGTCGACGGCCTCCTACCCAGGACTGGTGGTGGTGATGCATGACGTATTTCATCAGGCCTCTCTGTTTGTGTTCCACCAGTAACAGTGGGCGAAGGTTTGGCAACGGCATCGTCCACCACCGGCTTGTTGTCTGTCTGCTGTGTACCAGACGGAGAAGCTGGGGTTGTGTCAAAGGAATCATCTGCAACCTGTGTGGCTTGATCAACCAGCATTGGTCGAGACTCTGACAGCGGCGGTGGCTTGCTTGTAACCGGCTTAGCCGTAGAGTGTACTGATGCCTGTTCGGTAGAGACCTTTTGCTGCTGGTGCTGTAGTAGTCTTGGAGAGCCTAGGCCATCTCTCCTGGGCGAATCTAGGGAAGCTATTGATAGCCGGGGCGAGTTCGGCCTGTTCATCGGATATGAGAAATTAATGGAGTTCCTGCTACCGCCCCTTTCAAGGTCGGCCGGCCCCAATGATAAATTGGACACTGACCGTGCCCTACGTCCAGCAATGGCCGCTGCCGTCGCCGCTCCATTGGCCGACGCAGCTCCCTGGCCGCCCGGTAAGTCTGCATTTCTAGGTCTCTGCGGCGGAGAGGCTGCATAGCCACGCGGGAGGGGAGGAACCGGTATCATATCAGCCGGATTCGAAGTGGAACTGCCTCCCCGAGCCGGCGACTGGTCTCTGAACGTCCTTGCAGTCATGGACCCGGAACTGCGGACTCTCCGAAGTCCCCCATTCTTGCCATCCGGGAGCGTATTTCCTGGAGGCACGCTGATGGACGAAGCCGACTGCTTCCTGCGCAGCATACGCTTGGTCTGGACATCTTTGACGGGCGTTGGAGGGGGGGTATGGCTTCGAAGGGCAGCTGCTGCGGCGGAGGAGGACAGGCTGGGATTTGGATTCTGCGACGCTCGAAACGCCTGGAGGGCAGCTGTTTGCGCAGAGGGCGATGGATTGGTATTTAGAGGCTGTTACAGCGTTAGCAGCCACTCTATCTTCGTGATCATTCGCACTGAGAAGTGGTGATGGATGATAGTTAAGGAAAAAACCCTGGAATACTGACAGCATGACGGACGCTCCTCTTGCGACGGAACATAGCTAGGCGGCTGCTCAGCACGGAGAATTCATCAAGAGAGGCAAAGACAGCGGGACAGGCCTCTTCCCTGTCCCAGAGAGATGACGATGGCCGCTTGATGCTCGGAGAATTCGCAGTGGCCGCGGTGATCAATCTGGGTGGCCAGGTTGGAATCTGTAACAGGAGCGCAGGGACAGAGAGAGAGAGCTATCGATAGCTCGCTAGCTTCGCCCCGGCGACGCTATCGGAACGCAGACGATCACTCTCAGATAAACACTAGGAAGAAGACGACGAAGAAGACGACGAAGAAGAAGAAGAAGAAAGAGAGCGAAGCCAGCGGTGGCTCTTAAGTAGGCGGCGGCGGTAGTTAGTTGGAGGGTTGAAACAGCGCTGGGAGAAAGTTGGATGGGCGTCCTTCTTCTTTGCCCGCCGCGGCCTTCGTCTTCTTCCTCTGCGCCGAAAAAGAAACACCACCAAAAAACGGCCAGTTTCAGCTTCAGCTTCAGCTTCTGCAGCGCGCGCAAAAGCCAGCGTCAACGGCGACCAGACCACGAACAGGCAGCCAAAGGGAGAAAAAGAAGAAGATAAAAATAAGAAATAAAGGGCAGACGAAGAAACTCGGGCTGATCCATGGTACAGACCTGCGGGTAGAACCTGGTTGGTAGCTTTTTCTAAACCTCCGGCCTTGCGTGCTTTCGCCCGTTTTTTGCTTGCACCACCATGCCACCCATGGCTCAGCTCAGGCATAGCAGGCCAGGATGCAGCGGGAGAACCAAGTCGCAGCGCAAGTGTGCTATCTGAGCGTGTAGATACGAAGAAAGCTGACTCGCAGGCCGGAACTTCGCCGATAGAATATGATATATCTGAACCTGGAAGACAGTCGGACTACCGTGAAGACCTGATACCAACCCGCCGCTACTACGCATTATCTATATATTGAGACAACACTCAAGAATGACGAGAGAGAGAGAGAGAGAGAGAGAGAAAGACAGAGACAGAGAGAGACCGCAATGGCGCTACAGCTTCCTCCGCTCCCGCTACCAGACGGCGTAACCTCTAGACAGATCGAGACGGCGCCGCGCGGGATATCATTCCATATACTCGAGGCAGGGTACTCGGCTGCACACGACCGGCCGCTGATACTGCTGCTGCACGGCTTCCCGGAGCTGGCGTACTCATGGCGCAAGGTGATGCCGCTGCTGGCGTCCGGAGGGTACTATGTGGTTGCGCCGGACCAGCGAGGTTTCGGACGGACGACGGGCTGGGACACGCGAGACTATGACAACGTCGACCTGCGAGACTTCGCCGTGACGAACCTCGTGCGGGATATGGTGGTGCTGGTGCATGCGCTGGGATACAAAAGCGTCGAGTGCATTGTGGGACACGACTTCGGGGCCGTGGTGGCCGGCTACAGCGCTCTCGCAAGACCCGACTTCTTCAAGCGAGTAGCCTTCATGAACCATCCGTTTGTTGGCGCGCGCGAGCTTTCGGAGGAGGTCGAGGGCGGCGGTGACGACGATCATATACACCGGGAGCTGGCTGCGTTGAACAGGAAGCATTACAAGTGGTACTACTCTACGCGGCAGGCAAACGGCGATATGGTCCGGCCGGCACAGGGCTTGCATGAGTTTCTGCGCGGATACTTCTACCTCAAGAGTGCTACGTGGTTGCTCAACAAGCCGGTCGAGCTTCAAGCCTGGACGGCCGCGGAGCTCGCGAAGATGCCGGATTACTACGTCATGCCCCTTTATGCCTCCATGCCGGAAGCCGTGGCCTTCAGCGTGGCTCTGGACACACCGCTGCCCGTGCAGGAGTCGCGGAGCTGGCTGCCGGACGAGGAGCTGGCAGTGTACGTCGACGAGTTTGGGCGTACGGGCTTCCAGGGCGGGCTGAACTGGTACCGTGTGGCCACGAGCTCCTGTCCGGACTTCAAACGAGACCTGGACATCTTTGCGGGCCGGAAGATTGACTGTCCGTGTCTGTATATCGGCGGTGCAAGGGACTGGGGTACCTACCAGGTTCCCGGCGCCATTGAGAAGCTGGCCAACAATGTATGCGAGGATTTCTGCGAAGTAATAGTCGACGACGCGGGACATTGGCTGGCGCAGGAGAAGCCGCAGGAGGTGGTTGATGCTCTTGCGGCGTTCATACACTGGCAGTAATAGAAGTAATTTTTGCACAAGGGCAGCCCCAAGTTAGAGAAGGATATACCATCTAATAATCATAGACCGGCCATAGTACCAAATCAATAATAATCAATAATAATCAATAATCAATCAATAATCGTCAATAAGAATCGATCGTATATGAGTGTGCAGAGCCATCCAAATGCATTATATAGCTTCATGATGCCGGCGTTAATCGACCCGGGAAACAAGTACGGATATCCAGATGAAATGCCAAACCAGACGGAAAGCAAGGAAAACAACAGTACCTAAGAGGCTGGAAAAGGGGGTATAAAATACAACAAACATCAATAACAATAATAAAAAAGAGACGAATCAACAACTCCGTCGCATAAGGGACATTTCTTTTTTCTTCATCTTCTTCTTTTCACTGCTCAGGGAGGCTGCTGTCTGCGTTACAGCATGATGCTAAAGTAATAGCCGGCAAGGAGGAGAGGCATTACTCCCAGCGCGGTAAAGACGGCAGTGACATGGGCTGCATTGGTAGGCTTGTCAGGGATGGCGTAGATGGTGCTGGAGGTGATGTTGGTCGAGTTGAAGCAGTTTTCTCTCGTCACTGGCTCGACCTCACTTGGTTCAGCAAAGGTGATGTCGACGCACTATGACAGTTAATTAGCAAAGTCAAAAGATATATACTTGTTTTTTTAGAGTTGTCTTACGTTGTATAAGACGGCGCCGTGACGGGCAGCCTCAACGACCTGGATGGTAGCGTTGTCGCCTGCTTTAACGCTGATGTTGGCTGGGAGTGGAACCTGGGGGAGGCAAAAGGTGCCTGGGTACGGGGCAACGGTTGGACCGGTTATCTGGAAGGGCGGAACCATGGGCAGACTCATGTTGAGAGGAGTCGTGCCCATGCCCAGGTTGATGTAGATGAGCGCAGTCTTGTGTCCTGGGAACCATCCGGGCTGGAAGGAGATGGCGCCTCCATTGATGGGCCATTTTGTCCTGTTCGTGCTGGTTACTGTGCCGCCGCCTGGAGTTGTCGTCTGTTAGTTCTGGACGTATTTTTTGATGATGTCTTTTTTAAGAGGGAATGGAAATGCATGCATGCGTACATGGGTAGATCCATTGCATGCCGTATGGATATAGCAGTTCAGAGGTGTTTGATCTGATGGCCACGCCGGCGCCGTTGGTCTCGTCGACGGTGCCGTTGCTGTGCAGGTTGTTCTCTCTCCATCCCGGGTAGACGATGACGGTGTGTCCCTTTGCCGCGAGCGTCGCAAAGGCGAGAGTCAGGATGACTCCAATGAAGGGTCCTAGCGAGATGTGCGTCCTCATGATGGTGTCTGTCGACTTGATATGGATGGCTGAAGAGTCGAGTTTGATAGCGACAGCAAACAACAACGAGGAGGAGAGATGGTTGTATAGCAGTCTGTCTAGCCGCCGGCCTCAGTCGAGATGAAGAAGCAAGTAGTTAAATAAAGAGGTCGACTTCTTTCTGGGGCGGGAGGGACGGGGGGGCTCAGGGTCATGCAGGCGGTCGCAGCGGCACGGTCAGCCAGCACCCTTCAAGGGCCTCTGCTTTCTTTCTCTCTCTCCCTCTCTCTCTGGGGGCGGCGACGAGAAGCAAAGAGGTGACTTGCGACAGGGATCGCAGGCCATCTACCAGCAAACAGCAGCGAAAAGCAGTCCCTTTGCCAGGCGAGCACAGCCAATAACACCGGCCTAACCGTCTCGCTGGGAATGTTGGGCGGTTAAACGATGTGATAGAAGACTCGCCCCTGTCAGCCTTCGACCAGCCTTTGACCAGCCAGCACCAGCCAGCGACTTTGTCTCTCTCTCTCTCTCTCAAGAATCTCTCCTCTTCTTCACTCAATGGCTCTGGCTCGCATCCCTGTCTCCCGTCAAAGGCCATCCTGAGCCTCTGATTCGCCTGCTGCATGGATACGGATGTGACTGGCACAGGCGAAGCTGCAGCATCTCAACTCACCATCACAGGCCTCTGCAGCGGCATCTCTGCTTCCTATTCGCCAGGTCAGATCATCGTCGAAGCGCCCCCGATAGCAGACTCACTTTGCTTCTTCCGCCTGGTCTGGTCCTTTTTCGAAGCTGCTGTTCCTACATGCTAGACATGCTCCCCTTTTTCCTCGGCCCCATTAGAAGACGGAGACGGAGACGGTACGGAGCGACGGCGAGAAAAGGGACATCTCGTCCGAAGCGAGGCTCTACTCGAGATTCACAGGTCAAAAGAAAAAGTCTTGCATTTCTTGATTTAATTTTTTTCTGCTGTTTATTCCAGTCCAGAGTACAGTCGATGGAGAACTGGCTGTGCTTGAGTTAGCGCCGCGGTGGATCGCGAGGAAGCAAGAATAGAAACTGACTGGCTGTGCGATGCGAGCAAGGGACAAGGGAGGAGGCAGAGCGGCTGCAGGGACTCCGTCAGCAGATTTTTCTTGCTTCTGACTGCTCGCTTGGTTGTTGTTATTCATCTACTTACTCCGTAAGTTGGGGGCCAACAGTGAAGTTGTGAAGCGTGGAGTCGTGGAGTCGAAGTCGTGGAGTCGAAGTCGTGGAGTCGAAGTCGTGGAGTCGTGAAGTGTCGTTGATATTTATATCCACCGTCAACTCCATCAACTCAACCGTCCACTATCATAACGGTAGAAGCTGTCAAGTACTTTACTTAGTCGAAGAGAATAAGATGGCTTGCTGTCTTTATATAAGACTGCGATGCGGCATTTACCTCTGCCGTCTCTGAGTGTACTCCGTAGTAAGAGCAGTAGAGCAGAGAGTAGATCTTCCACTGCCATTCAACACTGTATGCCTCGAGCTCAAAGACTCAACTGGTCTGTCTTACTCCGTCACTGGCTTCATCTCGCTGGCTTCATCTCTTTGGCCATCCTCCGGCTATCGGCTATCCATGGCCGATGCACATGAAAGACACCTCCTTTTCATCCGCATTTTTAACATTTTTAGCCCATCTTCGCGCATCTCCATCTCCCATCTCCAGAAAAAAATCTCCATTTTAATAATAACATCCCCATCTTATGATCTCATCCTTCGTCTGGCCTGCAGGCTGTAACTCCCATCGCCAGCCAAGCGCTTCACCGTCCACATCCATCGGCATCTCTGACCCTCCTCCGCATCCGTCTTCCGTCGCCCATATTTTTTTCTCTCTCCTTCCTCTCTTCACCGACCCTCCCCTCTCCCCATAATATTAGAGTATAAGAGGGTTTTACTCCGTACTTTTGCATCACACGCACGATCTGACACAAGCGATCTCGTCCGGCTCGTAACTTGTTCTCAAACCCGCCAACTTGCGCATCATCCCATCGTCATCGGCATCGTCATCGTCATCCCGCGGGTATTTCGGGGGGAGGGTGTGGGAGGGTATCTATCTGCCTATCATCTTCTTGTCAACTGCTGCATCCAGTTTAACCGCAGCAGATCCCTGGGCGTGGGAAAAAAAAGTCTTGACTCTTGCTCGCTTTAGTTAGCTGGGAAGTTTAGCTAAGAAATCAAATCTCGTCCGTCCAGAGTCAGAGTTCGAGCGTGAGTTCGCTTTTTTTTTTTCTTCTTTTCTTTCTTTTCGTTCTTAGCGTGGATGTGCCCTTCGAGAAAGTCTTAAACGGGCGGCCGCGGGGAGAAACTTCGTAACTTCCTCTCGTCCATGACCAACAGCCATGTCCCTGTCCCTGTGCCCCTAGTCAGTTTCCCCTCCCCCTGGCCCTTGTCGTATCCATCGCAAGCGTATAGGTAAGTAAGGGAAACTTCCTGTACCCTTAGCCCATGTCCATGATGAGCGAAAAAGTAAAGTATCCAGCGCAATCCATGACCATGTCCATGTCCATCCCGTCCGCTCATCCACCAGAGCATTAAATCTGTGAAGTATCTGCATGGAATGTTCGTTGGCATCTAGCGTGGAGTTCGTTTGGAGAGGGGGAGGGAGGAGGAGGAGAGGGGACTTCTTTAGCTTGTGAGTTACCAGAGTTTCGACCTTGACTTGGCGGCTAAGGAAGGGTTGAAGGCTGGTTCAAGTGGTTCAAGTGGTTCATGGGCTCGTGTTTGGTTCCTGAGCAACCGCTGCCTGTTGCTTGCTGGCCTGTTGCTTGCCTGTTGCTTGCCTGTTGCCTGTTGCCTGCCGCTCGCGTGGTGGACATGCTTCATGGCTGGCTCGCGATGGACGCAGGATCTTCCCAGGCGTAGGCGTGGCGTCGGGATGGTCGTTGTTGGGCGTATCTAGGTTACAGTAGTGAGCGAGCTTAAGTTGTAGTTAACTAAGTAGTTTTTTTTTGGAGTTCTGGTTGATGGCGATGGATGGCTCGACTAGGCCGGAAGAGGAACTCCACACAAATCGTTAATTCAACCTCACAAGAACAACGCCGCGACAACCATCACAATCAAACGAAATTACAACCGACAGGATGCCGCCGCCACGGAGCAGGAAGAAGGCGCAGGCTGTTCCGCGACGGCGAGTGGCTGTCCAGGACGACGATGGCTGGACTCACATCACCAACACCCGGCGGGTGGCCACGAAAGATACAGCTACAGCTACAGCTACAGCTACGACAGACCAGCTTATACCAGCAGAGATACCAGACGGGCTGACACTGAGCCAGCTGCGCGCGCAGTTCCACGCCCACCAGGAGAAATGGCTGGCCTCGCAGACCTGGAAGGCCCTCGCAGCCTCTCCCATCGCCAGCAACAACAGCAACGACAACAACGACAGCAAGATAGACAAGTTCATCTGCATCGGCCTTGGAAGTCCCAGCGGCTTTCTCCGCAGCGGGCTGGTCGACCGTCGAGCCGTCTCGCTCTTCCAGCTGGCAGCCTTCATCTCTCTGATCGACCTGCTCTCTCCTGATAATAAGAATAATACCCGTACGTACAACCTTTTCTTCTTCCTCGCATTCTCTCTCGCTTTCGCATTATTAAAAACATAATAATTTTAAAATATCCCATGTCTACCCGCTCGCTCAATTAAAGCGTGACATGACCTTTTTCATTTTATTTTAGAATACGTTTGATAATAGCCCATATTATGCGTCCGTCAGTTGGTGATTGTGGCGATACGTAAGATTAAACGGATTACTTATCCCCCACTTTTTTACTTTTTGTAATTTTTTTTTTTTTACAAAATAGGTACGACAACAAGGACGACGACGGAGAGCAGCGAGACCGAGCCGGCGACGGCGACGGCGACGGAGACGGAGACTAAGACGACCAACAGTGAAAGGGCGTGTCGGTGTTATGCCCAGGACCCGGTTTTCAACAGGCTGGACGTCGAGCTGTTGGCGTCGTTGGGGGTGGAAGTGGTGCGGCGAGAGGCGTTTGGCATGGTGGATGAGCAGACGGTGGTGTTTGGGCCGGGCATGGAGAGACGGCATCTTGTCGAGGTGCTGGCTAGACGGCCCGCGGTCTTCTTCGGTGGGCCATTAGGGGCATCTTCTACGTGAGTTTTATTCTATCCAAAGCACCCTATTCGAAGTGATGGATGCTAACGATGAGCAGAGACGAGGTGTTGGAAGAGTACAGCAAGAACCCGTCAGTGCGTCTGCCGGAGTTTGAACCGAATACGGCGCCGTTCTGGGGGACGAGTGTCTTCTGGCGGCGGTCGTTTGTCGAACATGATATGACTTTGACTTGACCTGGGCGGTATATAAAAAAGACTGCTATAAGGACACTGCGCTGCACTGCATGCATACCCACTACAGTACATACTACTATTAAGTACTTTATGCACTGGTCTGGTCATATTTTATTTTTCTTCTTGTCGTTGTTGCTTGCCCATTGCTACCTGTCCCGCACTGGATCCGAAGATTAATAGCTGACTCTCCTCTGTCTGCCAATCAAGAGCTGCGGACCGAGAACAGGCATGGAACGGACTTTTTTTTGTTTTTTTTTTTCTTCTTCTTTTATACAAAAAGACAGAGTGTCGAGTCAGGCTATATCGCCCCTTGTTAAGAGGGACTAGAGACAGCGATGGGTCTGGCTCGATGACTGGCTGGCTCGCGGGATTTGAGAATGATACTACAGGACTGGACTGGACTGGACTGAGTGAGCCCGGCCCTCTTCGATCTACCAGTCAGATGCACAGAACAGACCAGACCACTCGACGAGCAGACTCCATTGTTCGCCACGTTTGCATCCAACAATAGAGTAGATAGTTGGATGGTATACGTAGTAGTTGGATGGTATACGTAGATAGTTGGAGTGATGAATGTGCGACGGCGACTGCCCATGCCAGCGGTTCAAGTCAAGTCAAGCAAAGCAAACCACCAGCTTGACCCTGGACTGCCCCTAGCCATGCCATCCTTAACCCAGCCGTCAAGCGTCAAGCTTCCTCGTGAGGCTCTCCCATCCCAGCCAGTGGATCTCCTCAACTTCAGCATCTTATAACATCGACTCTACTACTAAGTATGTATGTACCTTCCTGTAAAGTCTTCACTTAACGACCTTTCTTATGTGTTATTGTTTCTCCGTTAAATCTCATTTCCGAGCCCTTATCCCTCCATCCATCCATCCATCCACCCATCACTATCTGACGGACTATCCATGGACAACATCAAAATGAACAAAACGACTGAAATCAACGGGCTGTCACTCCTCCCGCCCGCCTCGCATCGCATCCATCCCCCATCAGCCACATTCCCACCTCAACCTGTTCAGTAGAAAAAGGAAAAAATAAAGGGCATGTCGATTCCTTGCGAGTCTGGAGAAGCTCAGGGATCACCTTACTTCCACTGCATCTGAACTGATAGTAGTAATGTCAGAGTAATGTCAGAGTAGTAATATCAGAGTGATGCTGTCCTGGCCACCGTTTTTGTACGACTGGTGCGACGCCCAGTGGAAAGACGGAGGCCCATCACGAAACTTCCGGAAGTATTTACTACTCAGTTCTAACTAAGTACTCCTACTAGTGAAATAAGGGAGTCTGTCGGTCGGTCGGGGGGAAACAGTTAAGCATAACAGCGACTATCCGAAAGCGGCTTCCACTAGAATGCTGGCTTGGGAGAAGAAATACGTAAGGAGAAATTAAAAAAAAGGGGGCGAATGATGGGGCGCCTCGTACAAGAGCGCCAGGCAGTGCGACGCAGGCTGAGATCGATACGAGGAGACAGTGACAGCTGTTAAGTCAGGACAGTCAGTAGTTGGTGTATGTAGCATAGCATAAACCACGACATGCACTAGTGTGCTGCGGGTGGACGGGAGTGGCCTGCGGGAGACAGACAGACAGACAGACAGACAGACAGACAGAAAAGAGAGGGAGAGAGTAGACGAGTGATGGTGATAGTAGGAGGAGTGTTAATGCAGGATATTAACTCTATCAGGCGATTTGAGGCGAAGCAGAGAAAAAGAAAGCAGTCGGCATTATTATTACTATATTATTTATGTAAGTGGTGTACTCTAAGTAAGTAGTGAATAGCCGATGAAGGAGAAAGAGAAGGGTGTGACGAAGAAAGCGCCTGTCGAATGGGAGGTTTGGGTCGTTACACAGGAGGATAGAGAGGGAGACAGTTGAGATGCAGACGGAAGACAGAGCCGGTTTGAGGTCGAGTCACTGACACACCAGTGTTAGAAGTAGTGAGTAGAAGAGAAGAAGTGAAGAGAAGGAAAAAGCATAGAGTAACAGGCGAGGATCAGGATCAGGATAATCTCTCTGATCCTGCCTGCCTGCCTGCCTGCCTGCCTGCCTGCCTGGCCCCCCACCTGCGGCCGGATATTTAAGCCAGAGTGGACAGCCAGGGAGATGCGGGTGCGGGGACTCGACCGAAAACTACTCTCTATTACTCTCTATTACTCTAAGATGAAGTGAGGTGAAACATCCTGGAGAGCGCTTATCAGACGGTGGTATAGGGAGCGGTGGGCAGGGATGGCGCGGGAAGACAAGGAGCTGAGCGGGTTCGAAGGTGATGTTCGACGCTAGCCGCTGTCCTTTTCTTTTCTTTTGCTGTGGTTGATACGAGGGGAGAGGGGGGGGGGGAGGGATACGAAACAAGCATCGTGCCTGTCTGGAGCTCGGGCAGGGAGTAAGAAGTAGTAAGAGTAAGTGGTTAAGTGAAGGGACAAGGGAACTCGCTTAGGGATGGGCGGGCGGATGGAGGTGGAGGAAGTAAGAAGTAAGAGGAGGAAGTTAGAAGTGGAGGAGAAGGTTGACTGGGTTGGCATTACATAAGGAATGCCTGCATGATCGGCGCTGGGTTGGTTAGTTGAAGTCGAAGTCGAAGTAGAGTATTAAGCAGTGATAGTGATAGTAGGGAGTAACAGTAAGAGGGAGTAAGAGAGTAACTGTAAGAGAGAGAGTAAGAGAGAATAAGAGTAAGAAAGAGTAAGAGTAAGAGTCTCCCTCTCTTCTGTCTTCTCTACTGTCTTCTTCTCTCCCACTTCTCTTCTCTCTTACAGTTACTCTTGAGTCTCCTTCATTCTCTCTGTGATTAAACTTTACTGTCTGCTTCTGGAAGAGTGGATCCCCTCGGGAGCTCTAACCTGAAGAGGAAGCATCTCCTTGTTTGCCAAGACATGTCGCCAAGCGTGGGGGAAGTCGGATTAGGAAGGAGGGTAGAAGTAGGAGGTAGGAGTAGTCGAGGAAGAGAAACGAAGTCGAGTAAGAAAAGAGAAGGACAAGTCGACAAGAAGAGAAAGAAGAGAAGAACAAACTACTTGATAGAGAAGGAGATGAGCAGATAAGAGGGAGAAGAGAAGTAGACAGAGAAGACAGTAGAGTAAAGAGAAGTAGAGTAAAGAGAAGAATAACTCGTTTTCGTATGTAAGTAAGTAAAATAAGCCAGAGCCTAAAAAGCAAGCAAGCAGCAAAAGCAAGCATGAAAAAAAGCATTCCTTTTTGCGCGCTCTTTTAAGAGTCCGTCGTCCTTTTGGCTGTCTCACCCTGGCCTGCCCTGCCTTTAGCCTGTCTTTCTGCTGCTTGTCTTCGCTGCTGCTTCTTCGCTGCCCGCCCATGACAACGCCTTTCTTCTAGATCTTCGGGGCGCGCGTTGATCCCCTTTTGACTTCCGAACCTTCTTCTTCCCTCTCTTAGTCTGGCTTCTCTTACTTCTTCTCTCCTACTTCTCTTGCTTCTACTCCGTCTCTTGCTTTTTCCTGTCCTTATAAGCTCTCCCTCGTCTCCTCCCGATACCCAGACATCCACTCTCTGCCATCTACTCTACCATCTACTCTCTCTATCACTACCTACCATCTACTCTCTCTACCCTACATCTACATCTTCTACTACTATCATGGCGACGGCGCACATGCAGCGGCCCTATCCGCCCATCTACCATCCTGCCTCCTCCGTCGCCC